>JASDQU010013546.1:0-11115 GCA_032191745.1 Picea mariana | reverse complement strand
GTGGTTGTGGCTCAATTGGTTGGGGTGGGGAGTTTTCTCCTCCCCACCTAGGTTCGAGTCTCATCTATGCAACATGCTACTCTCTGTGAGCCAATATTCTTGAAATTCTTGACCCTCCTATGTTCTTAGGATTTCGGGGGGGATTACTATGGATGCTTACAAGTTTTTCTATGGGCTAATTGGAACGTGGGCTATGTTGATGTTTAAATGGATGAATGATGGCATTAATTTATATCTCTTTCAAAGGAGCAACAAGGGGAAAATTGTTTTTAAAATTAATAGAGTAATTAGGGGGTCCCCACCTATTAGTTAGTATTTATTCTATCCTTATCATTAAATATTATTATCAATTTATAAGTTGTCCCCGTTAACTAAAATTAGCTAACGACTTAACTAAAAGTAGTTGAACTTCTCAAACTACTTTTGAAAGGAATAAAAGAAGATTTCAAGGGACAAGCAAAGAGAGAGAGAGTGATAGATAGAACAACTCTGATAAGGTCTTCTCTTGCTTCTTAAGTGAGATTACTTTACTATTTCATTCATCTCTAAAATACATAAGTGTTAAAGACTTATTGTTGATAGCAAGATCCTACTGAAGGTGGCAATAAGGAGAGCCAAGAAGTATTGATTTGTTGATATACTTCACAAGGTTGATCAATTGTCTCTGATAGTGTGTGGATTCTTGTTAGATTTTTGGATTAGTTTTCAGTACTGATTGAGGATTTTGTGCAGAGTCAAGGCAATGGCATTTGTGGCCTATCATTTTAGCTTTGTTTCAGTCTTGGTTTCACTTAATGATATCGATGGTCTTTGTATGATGTAATATACCATCTTAGAATGTTAAGTCTCATTCTAGTCCTTACCTTTTGGGTATGAAGAATGTTGTTGGTTGTATTTCAGACTTGAATAAATAAAATCTTTTGATGGCTTTGAAATCCCATCTGAGTTTTTCTATGTAATCCTTTATCAGATTTTTATTTCTTAAGTTGTTCAAAAAAATTTAAAATATTTTATGTTATGAATATTTTCTTTTTCTTTGACATATTTCAATTATAAAAGATAGCATTAATTCCAAGGACACATTTCTTGAGAATTATCTGACTTTTTTGTAAAAGAGGCTCTATAAACATAGGGTGATAATCCCGACTATTTTGCTCTAGCCATGCAGAATTCGAAAATGTTGGTATTAGGATAAATCCATTCCTTTTCCTCAATAATATCCATATCAATAAAGACTTAATGTCATATGAAACAATGGTCGATACTTACCAACCTTCCTCCTTTCAAAATTAAACCATATTCATTGCCAGACAAATGATGTGATAAGATATAAATCATGTGTCTAATGCGACTATGTTTGATGTGTCTAGTGATGTTGGCTTAGTTGGCAATTTTATGAATCAACAAGACACACCGAGGTTAAAGCTAAGTATAATGCACCAAAGTTAGCACATTGAGAGGCACATGTATATAGTAAAATTGAATGCACCATCACAACTCTTATTGGTGCGTTCATTTTCACTATACACATCACGTGTGGTGCATTATCTGCCACACCATACATGCAGATGATGTGTCATTTTCATGCGACGATGTTTGATGTGCCAAGATATAAATCATAAATCACTACATATGTTTGATGTGACTAGACACATCACATGTGGTGCATTCTGTGCCACACCATTGAGATGTGTTCACCATAACTCAATGCACCACATCGGTGTAGTTTATGCATGCACCGACCATAGTGTGCGAAAATTGTATATGGGCACTCCATCAACATTAAAAAAAAAACTAATTTCAAAAGATTCAGAAATTTTACACTAAAATTAAAAAAAAAAAATGTAAAGGAAGCAATACCAAAGAAAAATACCTAATTTTCCCACGATGATTAATGAAGCATGATCATGGAAATGTGAGCAAAAGTCCACAAGGTTTTCTTAAATCAATTTGAAAAAATTAATCTACAATAGATGGAGAATATGGATCAAATTTGGCAATTCAAAAGCATTGAATTTTGTGGTCAGGTGATCCAGATGAATCTTGGTGGCCATCCACCTTTTCCACTAAATCACCATTTTGAGCCTGTGGTTTTGATAAACCATGATATTTACCCTTTTAATGGGGAGTGGAATGTAATGTCATCTTCATTTGTTAATTATAGACATCATGTAATGATTTCCTAGTGGTTTTATGTACATGCCTACAACATAGTGTTAATGCAATGAATCCCATTAGAACTTTGCAGTTAAGCATGCTCCGGCTAGAGTAGTACTGGGATGGGTGACCACCTAGGAAGTCCTAGTGTTTTAGTTGCCTATGGCATTTTATAAACTTAGTCCAAGTTATCCCACATGGATAATGGGAATTGTTCTCCTCTCACTCTCTCATATATAATTGAGATGAATGATGCCCTTTAAGCATGCAATGGAGTGTGATGTAAAGCTCGTTGTGAATGAAGCGTAGCCAACATCTCTTTCTTTTTAGAGATAGGCTACCCCATTCTGTCAGTTTGTGTTCTACAATGTTTTTCTCTCTTATTAATTAATAGAAGTTGTTTTTCACTATATTTATGTGTTCTCTGTAGTATCTTTGTGTATTTCCTTGTTATATATCGATTATATTTTTGTCTTCATGTCATTCTCAAAATAATTTGGATCAGTGGTATCAGAGCAGTCTACTCCTTTTTCGTTTCTCAGAGCAGGTCCCCGATGAGTTTAGGGTATAGAGAGTTGGGTCTCGAGCTAGTTTTGCTTGAGGACAACTGCTCTCACCAACCCAAGTGACCTCCCATGGTGGAAGAAAAGAGAGATGAAAAAGCATGAGATCCTTTCAAGACGTTTCCCAAGGAAGCCTTCGTGCAACAGAGGAATAAGATGATGAAATTTTTTTCTCGTATCCTTCGAAGACTACCGATGGCGACGACTGAGGCATCTTCGACAAGAAGCCATTTCGCAAGTGCGACACCCTTCGAGGTACAAGTCAATTTTGATATCCCCTTAATTGAAAGCCAAATAGATGCAAATGCTCTAAAAATATGGTTGAATCTACTAGAAGGTTATTACTCTATCCAAAAAAATTCCAACAGTGAAAAGATCACCTTCGCACTCCTTAAAGCCCTTCC
This sequence comes from Picea mariana, assembly GCA_032191745.1. Lineage (NCBI taxonomy): Eukaryota > Viridiplantae > Streptophyta > Pinopsida > Pinales > Pinaceae > Picea > Picea mariana. The sequence continues at coordinate 7,991 of JASDQU010013546.1, read as the reverse complement.
CCATGTCAAAGCTTGGTGGATATTGGTGGCCACCCACCTATTCCAACTGGCTCCTCTTGTTCATTTTTTGTTCAACACGTTCTTCTATACTTCTTTGTAATCGTGGGTTATACACTATTGGGGTTGTCTGAATCCCTACACAACCTCTAGGTGGATACTAGTGGCCTCTTGCCTAATCCAACTGGATTATTTTGTATGTTTTCATGTCAACACATCTTGTTGTACTTCTAGGGTCGTTTTGGGGCCCTAAACTTTGTTTTTTTGTCTCGTCACAGTCAAACTATAGACAAAGTTAAATTTTGATGAAAGAATGTGTAGCTCTCTAAAAGACCTTTCCAACGAGCTATCACACACCTAAAACGGAGGTCGTATGCAAAAGTTACAACCCCGAGAAGTTAAGGTACCAACTTACCCACACGGGCCCACATGACTTTTGGCGTTTCACCTTCCAGGGTTAGGTTTTTGGACGTCTAGGGTTTTGGCATTCATGAGTAATATCAAAAAGGCCTCTTGAGCCTCATTATAATCATTATGGTCAGACGGATGGGCGTAGCAGCCACATCTCTTCTTAGAGATAGATACCACCATTCGAGCAAGTGTTTCAGTTCTGCAATTTTACAGTTTCAGCCTATTTCATTTATTTAATAGAAGATATTGTTCACTAGATATNTCTTTATATCTCTATGTTTATTGTATTTAGTCTATAATCAGTTCATTCTGATCCTAAATCTGGATCAATGGTATTAGAGTGGTTTGCTCTTCATTTATTTTTCTTCATGCATGTCCCTGACAAGATCTAGGTACAAGAAGTTGGAACTCAAACCAATTGATTCATTGCAAGATCGGTGGTGCTGAGCCTAACAACAACCCATGGGTGAAAAAAAGAAACATGATGGAGCAGGAGATCCTATTGAAATGTTGGTTGAGGAAGCCCTCACGCGACAAAGGAACGAAATGATGGACAAATTTTCTCAGATCCTTCGATGACTACCCACAGAAGAAGCATCTTCATCAAGCGACCATGCAACCCCCTTGAAGGTATAGGTAAATTTTGATATTCCATTATTTGAAGGACTGATAGATATAGATGTTGTAGATAAATGGTTGAATCTGCTCGAAGGGTATTTTTTGGTCCACAATTTTTCTGATATGAAAAATATTACTTTTGCACTCCTCAAGGTTGTCCCCCATGTTAAGGATTGGTTGGATACTTACTCTGATTAAAGGGTCGTAGAGGAATCTGCAATACTTTTGGTGGCCCCTACATGGGATTTCTTCCGGGACGCAATTAAAGAACAATACTACCATGTTGGAAGCTATGAGGACTAGTGTACCAAATGGACCACCCTACGTCAAGAAAGGGACCAGATAGTACCATATTTCACTAATATTTTCCATACCCTGCACACCAAATTGGGTATCAAAGACTCTGAGCGTCATCTGGTGCTATAATATTGTGGTTGTTTGCATAGATACATTCAAACAGAAATGGATTTTCTAGACATCGCCTCATTGGGCACGACTTATAGATAAGTTGTCAAGATCAAGAAAAACTTTAAGCAAAAGAGGCGAGAGTTTGGATCTGCAATCTCCTCACAGGCGAAGTAGGAAAAAGGCAGCCCCAACCCACACAGCAAGGTACTGAGTTGAGATGGTCACTCTCAGGACAACCAGTCCAAGCCGCAACACAAGAAGGGCAATGAGAAGATGAAGAAGAACACAGGAAAATGGTGTGAGTACCATAAAATCCCTTGTCAACATTGAAGAATGTCGTTCCAAGCAGACACTCGTGGTCGAGCTGAAGGCTTCCGAGTCAGAGGTCGATTTTGATTCCGAATCAAATCCAGAAGGATGGAAGCAGATTATCGATGTCGAACCCAATCCCACTATCGCTACCACCAAAATTCGGCCAAGTGAACCAGAATAACCAGAGGAAGGGGAATGCCTCTTTCACTTACAGATGTGGGTAAAGGGGGCTCCACTTCATTTCATTGTCGATAGCGGCAGTCAGAAGAACCTGATTTCAGTAGAGGTCATCAAGTGGTTGGACCTGCCAATGACACTGCACCCGCAAACCTACACCATCGGCTGGCTTCACGAGGGAAGAGATCTCTGTGTCATCCAACATTGTCGTCTACCCTACGACATCAAGTCTTTCAAAGATGAGGTATTGTGTGATATTGCTCCCTTTGAAGTTTGTGATGTTCTTATAGGAAAACCATATTTGTGGAAGCGTCATGTTGTTTATGAGTCTAGACCCTGTAGTGTTATTATTACTTTGGGTAGACAATTGTACAAGATACTAGAGGTAGCGTCGCCTACCGCTATTTCTTTAATCTATGCTAAGCAATGTAGTAAGGTAATTTCACAGACCAGGAAATTCGTCTTCTTTATGATCTATGCTCACAGTAAGTAGAAGGTCATCGCCACATCTGTGGCCTCTAAATAGAGCCTCTCTTTGCAGGAGAAGCAAGTGGATGGGATCGTGAAAGAATACAGATACATCTTCTCCTCACCCACTGGGGTACCGACGCACTACCAAGTCAAGCATACAATTTATTTGACCCTCGAGGCACCTCTACCTAATGGAACAGTCTATCATCGCTCACTAATGGAAAATGACGAAATCAGATGTCATATCCAAGAGATTATTCAAAAGGGGTACATCAGACCCAACTCCTCCCCTTGCGAAAGCCTAATTGTACTAGTGGAGAAGAAGGATGGGACTTGGCGACTCTACATTGATTACAGAGCCTTAAACAAAATTACAGTCAAGAACCGGTACCCAGTTCCCAGGATTGATGACCTTCTTGACCAACTCAAGGGGGCAAAGTTCTTCAACAAGATTGACCTAAAGTCTGGCTACCACCATGTTCCCATCGAGCTAACTGATGTATGGAAGACAACCTTCAAATCTAAAGAAGGTCTCTTAGAATGGTTGATCATGCCCTTTGGTCTAAAAAATGCACCAACCACTTTCATGAGATTGATGGATGATGTATTGCGACCCTTCACCAACTCCTTTGTGGTGGTATATTTGGATGACATCCTCATCTTTAGCAGAACTTGGGAGGAGCACATGCAGCATATTCAACAAGTTTTGAGCACTCTACGACAACACAAGCTATATGCCAACTTGGAAAAATGCTATTTTGGTATGAATAGGGTCCAATACTTGGGCTACATTGTTGATGAGCATGGGGTATATGTTGATCCAGCTAAGATCTAAGTCATCCATGACTAGCCATCCCTGACCACACTAACTAAGCTTCAAAGCTTCTTGGGATTGGCCAACTTCTAACGACGATTTGTTTTGGGATTCTCCCATATTGCATGGGCCCTCAGCTAGGTGACCAAGGGTGGTGGTAGGGAAAATTTTGTGTGGGGGAAGGAACAACAATGAACATTCGATGATCTGAAGCATCGCATGTGCTCAACTCCAGTGATCTCCTTGCCCGATCTGCAAAAATCGTTCGAGATTGAGACTGATGCATCTGACTATGTTGTAGGCACAGTTCTCACTCAACACAACCATATGGTGGCATACCATAGTGAGACACTCTCAGATATTGTCCGAAAATACCCCACTTATGACAAGGAAATGTATTCCATTGTACAAGCATGTCGTCAATGGAAACATTACATTTTGGTAAAGGAGACAATCATCCACACTGATCACAAGCCTCTGCAGTTCATACAGACATAGAGGAAATTGCAGAACAACTGCCATCAGAAGTGGTCCACCTAAATGCAACATTTCCATCTCAACATCAAGTATAAGACAAGGATCTCAAATCGTGTCGCCGACTGCCTCAATAGACTCCGTGTGGCTGCACTCAACATTGTGTTCCATTCCTGTGGACATGAGACATCTGAGTGGCCCCAACTTTATTAGCAAGATCTGGACTTCGCCACCACCTATCGACTCTTGGGTACAGATGCGCCTATCACTGACTTTCATATTCAGGATGGACTATTATGCCATCTAGGTCATCTCTGTGTCCCTACAAGAAAGCATGCAAAGCTGATCTGGGAAGCCCACTTCAGTCGGATGGCAGGACATTTTGGCATGGAGAAAACTGTGGTCGTTTTTCAGAAACATTTTTATTGGCCAAAACTTCGACAGGACGTCAGCAAGTATATCAGATCTTGCACTGCATGTGCCATTTCCAAGCCAACCATCAAGAATCAAGGCTTATACACCCCTCTTCCTACTTCCGAGAAGCCTTGGGAATCTATACTAATGGATTACATGTCTAGCCCTCTGTCCACCAAGCAAAGAAATGACTATGTATTTGTGGTTGTTGATCGGTTTTCGAAGATGGCCATCCTCACAGCCTGCAAGAAGAGTTTGGAAGATACTACCAAATTCTTCTTCGAACGAGTGTGGGTCCATTTTGGGATACCACATACCATCATCTTCGACTAGGACAACAAGTTCCTCAACACATTTTGGTCAAGTCTCTGGTCATTGTTGGACACCAAGCTCACTAAATCCATTTCTTTCCACCCCCAAACAGATGACCAAACAAAGGTTGTCAATTGCATGATTATGTACATCCTGCACATGTATAACTTTGAGCATCCACGTACATGGGATGAGAGTCTCCCCTATGTTCAACACAGTTACAACAGGGCTCTCCATAGCTCCACCGGCCATAGCGCATTTCAGGTGGGGTTGGAATTCCAACCCTTAGGTCCCATGGATGTTGCACTACCTCTTGCCACCACACAGACAAACTCTTCCCATGTTTAGTCTGAGACCGACAAAGCCACCAGATTCATTGAGCGGATTCATCACATCCACCAACAGGTCTAGGAGATTTTGCAAAAATCCAATGCTAAGTACAAGCAGCGCCATGATCAACACAGGGTACCACACCAATTTCAGGTTGGCGAAAAAGTTTGGTTAAATTTGCAAAAGGAGATTCTCACGGGGCCCCATTGGAAGCTTCGCCCACTTCTCTATGGGCCTTACACTATCACCAAGGTTGTGGGTAGCAATGCTTTTGATCTCAACACTCCACCCTTCCTTGGCCTGCACCCAGTGTTCAATATGGACCTCCTTCGGCCATATTTTGCACCATTATTAGACACCTCAGAGATCGCAGAACAACTGACACCAATAGAGCTCAACCCCGACTGCATGGAACAAGCATCCATTGGTCAAATAGTGGACACACAGGTCAAGGGCACTCGCCAGCAGAGGATCCAACTTTATCGGGTTTCCAAGGCAAGGCAACTCCTACACCAAGGCAAGTGGCTCACACTGGGCCAAATCCAGCAGAATTTTCCTCACCTGATGGAGGAACTCAACGCAATGGAGACCATTGCTTGCTAAGGGGGGAGGATTGATCCAGGTGTATATTGGTGGCCACCCACCTATTCCAACTAGCTCCTCTTGTCTGTTTTTTGTTCAACGCGTTCTTCTGTACTTATTTGTAATCATGGGTTCTACACTTTTGGGGTTGTTTGAATCCATACACATCCTCTAGGTGGATATTGGTGGCCTCTCACCTAATACAACTGGCTTATTTTGTATGTTTTCAGGTCAACACATCTTGTTGTACTTCCAGGGTCGTTTTGGGGCCCTAAACATTGTTTTTTTGGCTCACCATAGTCAAATTATAGACAAAGTCAGAGTTTGACGGCGGAATGTGTAGTTCTCTAAAATACCATTCCAATGGGCTATCACGCGCCTAAAACGAAGGTCGTATGCAAAAGTTACGACCCCGTGAAGTTGAGGTACCAACTTACCCATAAGGGCCACATGACTTTTGGTGTTTCACCTTCTGGGGTTAGGTTTTTGGATGTCTAGGGTTTTGGAATTCATGAGTAATATAAAAAAGGCCTCTGGAGCCTCATTGTAATCATTCTGCTCAAATGGATGCGCATAGAAGCCACATCTCTTCTCAGAGATAGCTACCACCATTCGAGCAAGTGTTTCAGTTCTGCAGTTTTACAGTTTCAACCTATTTCATTTATTTAATAGAAGATATTATTCATTGGGTATCTGTGTTATTCTTTATATCTTTGTGTTTATTGTATTCAGCCTGTAATCAGTTCGTTCTGCTCCTAAATCTAGATCAGGCGATTGAGGCATCTTCGACAAGAAGCCATTTCGCAAGTGCGACACCCTTCAAGGTACAAGTCAATTTTGATATCCCCTTATTTGAAGGCCAGATAGATGCAGATGCTCTAGAAAAATGGTTGAATCTGCTAGAAGGTTATTACTCTCTCCAAAAAAAATATGACAGTGAAAAGATCACCTTTGCACTCATTAAAGCCCTTCCCCATGTCAGAGCTTGGTGGGAAGGTTATTGGGAGAGGTACACTGCAGATGAATCTACATTATTTGGGAAAGAACCCACTTGGGAGACCTTTGTAGATGCCCTAAAGGAGGAGTTATACCCTGTCGGAAACTATGATGACCAATACATGAGATGGACAATTCTACGTCAGAAAAGAGACCAGACGGTGCTGGAGTACACCAACATCTTTTATACCTTGCACTCAAAGTTGGGTATCAAAGACTATGAGGGACACCTAGTTTTGAGGTATCGTAGTGGTTTACACAGGTACATCCAAACATAGATGGATTTCTTGGACATCTCCTCACTGGGAACTGCTTATCGATATGCAGTCAAAATTGAGTAGAAATTCAAGCAACAGAGTAAGTGGGAGAAGCATGGAAAAGGCAACTCTAACTTACATAATGAAGGACAGAGCAAGGAAGGCCAACCATAAGAGAGCTAATCCCAAATGCAGGAAAATAAGGGTAACAGGAAGTCTAAGAAAGACACTGGAAAGTGGTGCGAGTTCCACAATAGCCTTTCGCACAACATTGTTGAATGTCGCTCAATACAATCATTGGTGGTCAAGCTCAAAGACAAAGATCTGAACCCCAACTTGGATCCTGATTCAGAAAATAATAAAAGGAGATAGATCATTGATGCATAACCCACTTCTATTATCGCAACTGCAACAATCCAACCATAAGAGGATCTTGAGGAGGGGGAGCGACTCTTCCATTCACAGATGTGGGTGAAGAGGATCCCACTGCATTTTATTGTTGATAGCGGAAGCCAAAAGAACATCATCTCGGCAGAGGTTTTCAAGCATTTGGATTTGCCAACAACACCACACCCGCAACCATACAACATTGGGTGGCTTCACCAGGATCAATATCTTCATGTCATCCAACAGTGTTGTCTGTTCTATGGCATCAAACCCTTCAAGGATGAGGTATTGTGTGATGTTGCCCCACTGAAAGTATGTGATGTTCTATTAGGCCAGCCATACATGTGTAGGCATCATGTTTTTTATGACTGTCGACCCCGTAGCGTCATTGTTACTCTGGGGGGTCAACTATATAGGATACCAGAGGTAGTTTTGACTATTGTGTTGGATTAATGAGAGGGGGGGTGAATCAATAATAGAGCAATTATAATCCCTTTTAAAACAAATAATCTAAGTGTTATATCAATGTAGAATTATCATCCAATAATGAGAAATGAACAAATGAACAATCATACACATACACAATACACCAGTGTTTTACGTGGAAACCCAAAGCGGGAAAAAACCATAGAATGTTTTTTCTTATATGTCTTGAAGAATTACATTCATTGGAAGCACCAACTTCCTTTGTTTTCCAGCTGCAACTGGAAGGAGGCTCCAATCCCCTAGTTTCTCAGGCTACAACCTTAGGGAAGCTCCAACTCCACAATTCTCTGGCTACAACCAGAAGGAGGCTACAACCCCCTATGTTCTCCGGCTACAACCGGAAGGTGGCGACAACCACATGTCCTTGCCCCATCCAACCACCCTGAAGTAGAAGAAGAATGATGGAACCACTGTCACATTATCACTGTGAGATATACCGTTGTAAACATGTACCAATAAACTTGAACCATGCATCAACCTATAATCAACCTGTACCATAAACAAGTGCATCAACCATGCACCAACCTATACCAAACAACCTGTAA
>JASDQU010013544.1:93831-109869 GCA_032191745.1 Picea mariana | reverse complement strand
GGGGGGGGGGGGCTCTGACATGATGGTTAAAGAATGCATTCGAGACAACGATTGATCTATCTTTGTTCGGATCAACTGTCAGCAAGAGATCCCAGACCCACCCAACCTTTCTACCTTTAACGGCGGGGGGGGGTTTGGAATGAAGCAGTGTCCAGGCGGGCCCCATATCTACGTGGAATCATCTCATTCCATTTTACCTCCCCACTCTAAACATTTACCACTTACCATTTTTCCAACTCCCCACTATCATCCAGAGATGCCACACCCCAAAACCACCCCTTGCAAATCCCATTTTATGACCCCGTCAGCATGTCCCCTCCATCTAACCATTACGGGTCATATATTTTTTGTTCATTCCCCAATCACCATTATGCACGTCAACCAGGTACACATGTCATATGTCCTTCACCCTACCCCCTCACGCTCTAAAAGACCCATCGATCATTTATTACTGGCCACATACCCGTTGTTCACCTGACCTGTCCTTTTTTCGCCCAACGGACACCCGTTCACTAAATTCCAACCCCATTTCAGTCATTCGCATTCCACTCACACTCCCTGCATATCTGAGACTCATTTTCCTTCGCCTCTGCGACATCTCATCCATCCATAAGTTTTCACCTACTAACATTTGTTCAGTGTGCAGGTACTGGTGGAAAACAATGGCGCCCAAAAGTAAAAAGTTAAATGTGGAGGAAAATCCATTTCTCCCACCTCCTGTCGATCTCGACTAGATCCCATTAGCAGACAAAGACTATTTAATCTCAAAAACCAGGTCTGATTTCGACTTCGTCGAGCTACAGCCATGGTTTAAAGACACCTTCATCGATCAAAGCGATGAAATTGGGCTCTGGCAATCAAGTTTCCCTCTGTATCTTTTTCCCCAAGTCTATCATTTTCCCGAATTCGCTCTCAAATGCCAAGCGCACTACCTCCCTGATCAGAGAGCTATAGTATCTTCGTCTGGAGAAACCCTTTTCCTTATTACACCCGAGGCCATCAATCAAATGATGCAGGTACCCAGAGTCAAACCCCATTCTCCCCTCACAATTGAAATTCTGACAGAAATGTATCAAAACCTGTCTTTTCCCCAAAGAGCACAAATCTTTGAGTTTTTCCTTCCACAAGATGCCCAATTCCCTAAGAAGAATCCTCCCTATCATTCTTCCATATTTTCCGAAAAGGGAAATCAAATTATCTCAACACTATGTTGTTTGCTCGGTTACTTCTCAGATGAATCGGTGGATGAACCTATCCTAGGTTTCCTGTCCATTTTCTCAGCTGAAGAGAAAGTTGCCACCCAGTTTTATTACAGCGGTTTTTTGGAAGAGAACCTGCACGAACAACTAGAAAATTTCCCTACAGAAGGCATGTTCTGGTATTATTCAATATTGGCCTACATGTTTATGTTCTATCAAGCAGACAAATTTTCCTTTATCATGTTGAAGATGGACCAAGATGGAAAACCGCAAGCAGTAACTCTATGGAAGTCATTGCTCATAAGAAACTCCATTGAGTTCAGTTTCAAACAATTCATCGAGTTGTTTTATCACCTAGTGGTAGGCATGCTCAGTGGAAGACTAGAACCGAGGATAAACAAGAAGATCCAAAGAGTTCTGCACCTTTCAGATCTCACAAATACTGGGGATTCGTTCCTATACCAGAATCACACGGAGATCGGCGTGTATGGGTGTGAACTAGCTCCATACAAATTGCCCAAGTATGTTCCTATTCGAATATTTGCACTAGAGTTTATTAGTCGGATGATAAACTCAGATGACATTCATTTTGTGTCTCTGAAGAAAAAATAGCAGATGAGGATCAAAGGGAAAATAGGACCGTTTTTCTTCAACAGTCGATTTGTTGGGGAAGAGGTGGATAAACTATTAAAGGAAATGAAATTCAGCACCAGTTTCATTTGGCGTTATGACCCAAGTGGGATCATTGCAGAGATGAGATCCAAAAACAAAATTTCACCTTATGCTCACACCCTCAAACCAGAAATTGAAAGTTATGTGAACCAGACAAAGTGGGAGGCAAACACTCTGGTAGATACTGAATAGTAGGAATCTCCTTCAGTCTCTTTTTCACATACTACCACTCCACAGGCACCAAAGGAAAAAAGGCCAAGAAAGGATGTCTCTCCTTCAATCACTGAGGTATCATCAGAAGATTTTCAGGTATACAGCAAGAGACCCAAAACCACTCATGCTACTCGCATGTCTGGTGAGGAAGAGCCCTACTCTGCCAAAGTGATTGAGGGTAAACATCAGGTGGTGTCCACTTCTTCTTCAAAGAAGCAAACGGATATAGTTGTGACCACCCAAACTCCACAAGGATCTGTACCTCTAAACATTTTCAAAAAATATGACATGATTAAAAAGAAGAACCAAACGCTGACCAACAGCTCCTACGCTTAGTTCTAGAAGCAAACCTCAACAGCACAACACAAACTGTTGTTAGCCTTTGACACGGAGAAAGGAAGAATGCATCTGGCATTTTTGCAAGCATGGGTGTCTCAACCCAAAGAGATCACTGACTACAAGAGGTCAACTATTGTTTTTGACACCAAAAAAGTCCATCCAGCTGACCAGATGGATTTGCATAGACAGAATGGAGAAATGGTTTTCTCCACATTGGCACATGCTTCCTCTAAAGCAACAAAGTTATAGGTATCTTTAAACAATGTTCAGACCCAATTGAAGTTGGGAAAGATATCCTCTTTCGCGAAGGATAACAAAATAAAATCCTTAGAGGAGTTGGTGCTCAAGATTGGGCATGATCCCTCGAATGTAAAAGAAGCAGAGGAGATGTTAAAGAAAAAGAATGCTGACATAGCATCTCTAAGAAAACAGCTGAAATTTCCACCAACAGAGGATTCACAAGCTAAAGAAATAGCCGAGGCAGAAGATGAGAAAGAGGAATTCATGAAGCTAACCATGCAACAAAACGCACAGATCAAGGAAATGTAGGCAGAATTGGAAAGGTTATTGAAAGAGAAGGAACAATTAACCCCGATGGAATTCATTCCATTGAGTGTAGTTCCCCTTGCGGAAGTCAATACAGTTGTTGTGTCAACAACCACTACAGCAAAAATTCCATCGGCAACTCCATTGATAGCACTGGAAAAAACAGTGGAGCTAGCAAAGTCCATGGAGGAGATGACTCTACAAGGAATAGAGATCAATAGGCTGAAAATGGAGGTTGAAAGTCTCCAGGAACTCAAGTCTTCCTTCCAAACAAGATAAAACATTGAGATACAAGCATCAGAGAAGCTCAAACAGGAAATACAACAGCTTCAGAAACAAACAGTGGCAGGTAAGACATTAGCAGAGGCTAAGGAAAATATCTGGACAGATATCTCCAACTCTATAAACAAAATTTGGCCCATGGTGCAAATCATGTTCGAGCAACATGATCTGGTGCTTAAGAGTAGACAGGCCATTGACAGGATAAGAAGAGAGTTGGGTGAAATGCCCTCGGCAGCTAACAACAACATCAAGTTCCTAAATTCAAAAACCAAGGAAGAGCTTGAAGACTTGAAAGTTGAAAACAGAACAGAAACTATCCTCGAAGTCAAAAGAGTGTTGACCAAAAGAGGATTAATGTTGCAGTTGGAGGAGAAAGCTCAGAACATGGACATTGGAGTTCAGAGATTTTTTAGCAAGCTTGAGGCCTTATAGAAAAAAGGGCTTTCCTTGCTTACTTGTCCTAAATGATAAATTGATGACTTTATCCGATTATAAGCAAAATATTGCCACCATGGCCAAATACAGTTCCAAGTTCTCAGGGATACAGGGCAGCATCATAGGCAAAGCGTTCTTGGAGACCTTGCAACCTGACCTCTACATACATCATGAAATCAAGAACATTTTCCTCACTAAGCCAACTTTTGCTAAGTATACCGATATGGATGAAATCTACTGCCGACTATTGAAAGTTACCATCCCTGGTACACAAATATGGGATGAGTTGTGCGAATTGATCGAGTAAAGATAAAGGTCTCATCCAGGTCAGCATCCAGTGCAGTCAAATTCATATGAATGACTCACCAGCAGTCTTCCCCAAAATCAGCATGAGAGATTCGATGCATCATCATCAGTTCCTATATTTTTGCATCTTGTTATCTAGATAGTTAAAAATAGCATATGCCACGTCCTGATCATTGATGACAGGGTCGTTTGTAATTTAGATTATAAATACTTCAAACTTTGAAGTACTAAGGGTTGATTTTTACGCCCGAGCAAGATGTAATCTGTAATTTTATCAAGAGGTCATTCCAGTAATACAAAGAGACATTTCACAGGATTCCTGCATGTTAGTTGTTGGTCGAGTTTCCTCTGTCTTCGTAAAAAGTTTTTCTTTCTCAGTTATCATGTTGTTTTTCTAATCTAATCTTTAAAAGAAGTTAAAGTTTCAGAATTTGCCATTTCGTACTCTATTCTTAATCTTTTACAAATTTAAATGTTTTCCTTCTGATGTTACAACAAATAAATTCTTAGTTGCTTTTTTGTTTTAACTGATATCTCACCTTTTCAGCAATCCATCATTTTATTCCTAGAGAATTCAGCAGTTACACTACCTTGCCTTGTAAAATGAACCTTCTAAAAACTGTCTTCGATCTCCATTTTTATAAAACAGACCCCATAGCCCAATGGAAACGTAAGTGACATTCAACCATTTTATTAAATAATACAAACAACTCAGTACTATTCGTTTTTAACTAGCCTAAGATCTGAAAATCCAAACAAATCTAAATCTTACAGAAATATCCCTCTCTGAAACCRGTAGGTCTAGATAYCAGTTTCGAAGTGGTTGGTTAAGGTTACCTCTTGTAAATTTCTTCTGCCCTTTTTACAACCTATGGGAATTTATAGAGTGATAACAGTTGGTATTGGGGTTTTTCACCATCGAAGGAAGTTGGTTGTAGCTTYTCTGTGTTAGTCACAGTACGAAACTTTAACTCCACAGGTTGGAGGGTTGACATGGAACACCAGCCTAGCCTATTGGTTTTACCACTTGATTRTTGGATGGTTGTATATTGCCGACTATTTTTTAGTACAGACCCGTCCAGTTGGCTATATGACAGTTGTGTTGGTTTGGCATTTAGTTACTACCTCTGTAAAACATTGGTAAACCCTGTTTGTTATCCGCAYGACTCAAGTTACACAGTYGTTGTCCTTATGTTTGATAACTCAGTGTTGTTTAATGGAGAGGGATGTTGTCCCAATTCGAATGGATGTGTGGGTATGCATAGCTACCACGTCTTGTTCGGTTTATTGATTTTCTACAACAGTGGCGAATTGTTTGGTTAATACACAGTCACTGGTAATTGCATTGAGAATCATTTGGATGATTAGTTGGCATTGGTTATAAGGACTTGATGTTGCTCACGCATATAGTGTGTGTGCATGGTGTTTTTGCAAATGAATTAATGGGCATGATAATTGTGTTCTTCTTTGGGCCGAATGACTATTGAGCTGGATCATTGTAGAGAATTTTTCCACTACGTCTTTATATTTGTTCGACTGTGTAAACCTAGGTTTACACAGCATAATCGATTACAGTGTGATTAGATCACAACGATATTATATTTAATCGATGGCTCGGCATGATGGATGAGTTATTGCAATGGCTGTGTATTGTTTTTGTTTGAATGGGGATGTTGCCTCATTGTGTTTGTTGGTTGTGCATTGTGTATAACATAGATGGCTCCACACTTAGGGATACCCACGAAGTTTTTGAGCATGTTTTGTTGCAATCGATCATTTGATAAGAAAAAATTTGGATACCCCGTCATGTTGAATGGATGGTCCAGTTTTTAAGTCACATTGAATTTTTATTTTTTTAGGCAGTGGCAGAAATACATTGCCTGGGAAAATTACCCTCGCGTAGCTTGTGTCAAAATGGTGACTGTGGGTTGTATTTCGGTCTTGATTATTTTGGGTTATTGCCATATATGTTCAATGAATGTCGTTGCATTTAAATGATGGGCCCGATTGCAATAATAGTGACTTCATTGTTAATTTGAAAACATGACTTTGGGTATAGTTGTGGATTGAATAAATGCATGGGTCGTGGTTGATTTTGATAGTTACAGATTGGAAATGGGTATTGTGCATAAATTGTTATAAAATGTAAAGTATGTGAATGAAGGGAACATAATCTCTTTCAAATTGTATAGGATACCCATTGTTTTGTGATGGCAGTATGTGGACATTTGATTATGAACAATAAACTTGTTAGATACACAGAAATTATTATTTAGTCAAGTGATGGATGGTTGACGCATCTCCTTTCAAATAATGTTTTATGGATCACTTAATTAATTCCATGAACAATAATCATCCTTCTTCCCTTCCATTATTTCACTTTCCGCTAATTACAAACCCCGTCACCTCCCATATTCCTTTCTCACTCCCTGTTCTGAGATTAATTATAGTCAAGAGAATTTATTGGATGTTAAAATGGATGAAAGTGGCAGTGTCTTGTGTGGATTGCAGTGAAGTTTTATTGGTTTGATTTATAGTTGATTATTGTTGTCATTGAGCAGTGACCATGCTTCTCCCCTTTCATTATATCATATTTTTTCTCAATACAAACCCCTCACATATCCCAGAACCCTATTTCACCCCCCTACCCATTGATTAACAGTAAAACAATTTGTATGGATTGGATTGCACAAGTCTGATACATTGTGAGCCAAATTTATTTCATATTTTTAAGAGTTGTCATGCATGGTTATTTAAAAGACTATTTTCTAATCGATTACGCATGCAGGATTAGTTTTTCAACCGAGGAAACCATGGTCGAGGAAATAGAGGTAGAGGTAACTGGAACTAAGGCCCAAGAAGTCCCAAGTTCTCTATACATTTTGACGTTGATTCAAAAGAGTTTAGCCAAATGTTTCATGTTGGATTCTTTAATTGGATTGGGAAGGGGATATTCCAACCTAGGCCTGAAAGGCCTCCTTTCCAAGCCCTGCAAGCACCCAAGATACATGTACCTCCTCATGTCTCATTACAACCCGAGGTCCTTGAAAATGATGGATGGCAAGAGATTGTCCACCTGGCAGTCTCCCAACATCGTGGCTGGCCCAACTTGTCTTTGCCTCCTCCTCCACAGGAAAACCCCATTGTCCAAGATGCCCCCAATCACTCGCTAGTGCAATCCTCCCATGCTAGCAAGATATTGAAGATTGAAGCCCACCATGCACTTGATAAAGGAAAATCCATTGCTGCCCCTTCCTCACCCTCCAATGACTCGGACAAATCTATGTCTTCCTGAATGCATTTGAGGGATGATTGTTCCCACGTGATCAGTGACATTAAGCCCAAAGGATCTACACAGCCTAAGGAAAATTCAGGAAAATCAAGAGGTGACAGCAGCAACCAAGGAAGGGTTGCATCACAGATTCAGAAATATTGCTTTTGAGCTTTATGTTATCTAGTGCTTTATGATATATGAGTCTATTGTCAGTTCTCTAAACCTGTATCTGAGTCTTTCGCACATGAAGTAATGCTCTGCCAACTAAGTATCCCATCTGCAGTTGGGTTCACGTAATCCTCATTTCGCAAAGTTGTCCTGTACAACTGGTTGATTTCCTCCAAGTCTAAGAAAGTAGGTTCTACAAACCTCTCCCCTTCTGATGGGTCTAATGGCGCAATGACCCTGTATTCTCCCTACTCAAATGTCATTTTTCATGGTTTTAAGTTTATTATTGTCTGGTTATCAAACCCCCATTCCAAGACAAGTAAATCTAGATATGGTGTTGTGTCGTCCACTATTTCAATCACTTCGAAGCCTGCTTTAGTGCACACTCCATCCAAATCTATTGTCACTCCTTTCAGTCTGCCAATTGGTAGAACTCGGTTTTGGTTTGCTAGTTTCAGCTGAACGAGTGAATATCCTAATGTGGGCTCTCCCATAAATTGCCATGTTTTCTTGGGTAATATATTGACTTCAGATCCTAGATCCAGTATGATATCTTACATGTTAAAATCTACGATGTTGGCATTCAACCTAAACTCCCTACTTTTTCTTCTCCTTGTATGTAGGTGATTGACGGTTTTTTGTTCTAGTTTTCCTTCTATCTCTATGCTACATCTTTCTAACATATTTTACAATATTTTGACAGAGGATGGATCATTCAATAGTTTTACACATGATTGCAAAAATCATTTGATTGTACTTACTTTTCCTAGGGGCTGCATTTCTTTGGTATGATCCAATGATGGAGGCATCTCATACTCGGGTACTTCCTTGCTCTGCTACATAGTTGAAGTTGACACGGTATCTTACTTTAGAAATGCTTGTCTGGCTTGCTTGAATGTTTCCTTCTTGTTCTGTGCGTCGAACTGTTTCCTTGGTTCGGCATTCTTCTTCACCCATTGGTGTTGTACTGGCTCTTGTCGATGTAAATGTGTTGAACCTGCACAGAATAGATCTAGCTAGAAAATGCTACACACATTTGCAGAGAGAAATTGAGAAAGAAGAAGAAGGAGAGAAAGAATGGAAGAATTCTCACTAACCGTATTCCACACTCAAAGAGTGAATAATTTACAATAGATATAGGATAAATGAGTAACTAGTGAGCCATAGTGGTGTTCTAGAGTGATATGGATACACACCAATAGTTACAGGAGTAAACTATCACCTAGTCTAGTCTCTCAGGCAGTTACGGGAGTGAACTACCACGTAGTTGAGTTAACTAGTCAACTAGTCTTCAGCTAACTGACTAAACAAAGAGTAGTGAGGAGTAGATCAAGGAATCAAGGGTAATTCACCAGTATGGTGATGATCCCAAGGCAAGTGTGCATTATCATGGTGATGATCCCAATGTTGCATGGTGACAAAACCAATGCAACATCTAAACTCAACTCAACTAGTCAAACTGAAGTGTCAACTGAAAGAGAATATTCTCCAGGTGGAATATTCTCCCCTAAAATATAGGAGACTGGATAATGACTAATTATGACTAATAAACAAGGAAAAACCTTAGGAAAAATAAATCCTAGGTGTGTGTGAAGTAACTCCAACACCCCCCTTGAACATCACTATGGTGAAAATAAAGAATGGGTCCCGGCAACAAGGCCATGTTAGGTACCCAAATACAAACGATACACTGAACTAAATGAGAAAAGAGGGAAAAATCATGGGAACAAACCCCCCCCTCAAATTACAATGCATAAAATTAAAAAATGAGAAGGAACAAAAAACAGTTGCTAAACAACCCTGTCCTTCACTCCAAGAAAACCTCGCAACTGTGCAAGTTTGTGCTCGTTGAAGATTTTATTGAAGATGTAGATGTCTGCACAGATATGATGAAGTATATGCACCATTGATATGTCCACACATATCCACTTTATCTTATTGTAATGAAAAATATCCAAATAAATTTTGGATGAAATTTTGAAAACCGTGCGGCCATTTCCAGAAAAATGCTGAAATTTTGTTGATTATAAAACGATCATAACTTCACTTTCCGGACTCCGTTTCAGACGATTTTTTTTTTAAATTGGACATTTTCCTGAGAGGAATTCAAATATCCAAATGTGTGAAGTAACTCCAATAGTTGGGCTATGTCATTTTCTGTTTTATCTCCTCAACATGTAACTATGTTGATGTTTCTTCCGTCATCCCTCGCTTCCGCTGAAATCCATTGAACATCTTGATTGTTCTGATTGTTCAGATTGTTTTGATTCCTCTTTTCCAGGATCATCCATAGTAATGTAGGACATTCTTCTGTGTCATGATCTGATGTGCGACAATATATACAAGTCACTAGTGGAAGTGGACATTTTCTTGCGTAATGTCTTGGTTGTTGACAGTTGTGGCATACCATTGGTCCTCTACCCCTTCCAAATCCTCCTCTTGCTCACCCTCCACCTCTGTATCCATATCAATCTCCTCATGGCACGTTATACCGAGGCACCTAATTGTACTGTGTAGTATTGTATTGAGGTTGTGTTGTGTTGTACTATGGTTGCGCGGTATTATATGGTTGTTGCACAGTATTATACTGCAGTTGCACAGTGTTGTATGGGGATGGTTCTTGGTTAAACTAAGGTGCGGCTTGCCCGGTCATCATTTCTACCTGCACCCTATATGCATTCAATGTCCTCTCTCTCATCAAGTCCATAGTTCTACAGTCTTTATCACCATGTCCCATTGACTTGCAAAAGTTGCAATATGAATCCTTGGGAACTCTCTAGTATTTTTGCATCATTGGGTAGTGATATGTATCGTGGCCCGGTTTCTTACATATTTTGCACCATAGTCCTCATGTTGGTAATGGATTTGGCATTCCTGCTTCCATGTACTGCGCGAATGTTGGACATTCATTCTTATGGTGTCCTTTCGTCCTGCATGTGGTACACCAAACGGCTTCACGTTTATCCTTACTTTTGTTATGGTTTAGCTGGAACGTTAAGTTCTTCAAATATTCCTTCATTTCTTCGATGGATGGATCCATCTTATGATATTGGTTTTCTTTTAGTTGTAGGGTTTCCTGCAGAGCCTCTACTTGTGTCTGAAACTTATGTTGTCACAGCGGATATTTCAAGTGTGGTAGTAGTGAATTGACAAACAGGTGTCTGTGTTGCATATCTGTCATGAGATATTTCAACTGTCCTTTCATTCGCTTGAATCTCTGGTCAATATCCCATATGGATTCTCCTTGTTTCTATCGAATTTCTATCATCTTGTTCATGTACTGATCCTCTGAACTTGGCTTCTGAAACTCATTTAACAGCAATTTCTTGATATCTGCAATTGTTTTGGTTGTCCCTGGTGGATTGTTTGTAGCTAAACTCATATACCAATCCAATGCACGATCCCTTAGTGTAATCGCTAGTTGTGCAAGTTTAGTGTCCTCGTTTGTGACATGTTTTGCTTCCCAAATATTCTCACAGATAAACAAGTGTTTTTTCGAGTCCTCCAATGCTTCTCCTTTGAATTTTGGCAACCTAATGGTGGGATCATGTCCTGCCATCCTAAATGTTGAACTACTACCTCCGCGAAGTGTAGATACTTGAATAATGCTTCCTGAATTGGCTCCCCTGGTTGTTGTTCCTTGTGTAGATGTACTTCATGTTGTCTTTCTTCTCCCAAAATTCGGTTTTCTAAACGGTGTTGTGATTTTTGGTGTGTTAGTTGCACATGGGTTTATGGGTTCCACACTGACATTAATATGGATAGGATTGCTAGATTCTCTTCCCTCTCTTGGACCTCTCATCTTCCTCTCATATGTTGCGTGCGGGATTTCCTCAATCTACTCCACATCCCGGAGATCCTTTACCTCTTCTTCATCACTTGCTAAGCCTTCCCTCGCGGCTGCGGCCCTCTTCTTGGTGTTCACCTTGTATTGGTAGGGTAATCCACTGCGCCTCTTTCCAGCTGTCGCCATGATCCATTTGATTTGGTCATCGTCCATCATGATTGGGTCCAAGGCTTCCTCCTTCTTGCCTTTATCCACTTCTCCTTCCATTTCTCCTTTTTCTGTCATTGATTCCCCCCTCCCCCATGCATGTAGGGAAGTTTCGTTTTCTGACTCCATTGTCATTACACTTTTGTTATATAGAAATATATTTATATAAGTATACAACGATCAAATATACCTTCCACGAGATCCTCGTAGAAACTCTTGCTCTGTTGCGTTGTACAACTTCGTTGTGTCTACTGCAAATTCTGTTATAAAGCCTGCTACAATACTATCGAGCCAAAAATATATTGCGTGGGTGAATTTGTTATTCACTTGTTGTAACAATTCAATATAAATTGGGGTCCACTCTAACTGTCGGATCCGATTTGTTGCATGGTTATCCTTCAACCTCAATATCCACTCCTGCAATAAGTGTGGAAAATCACAAAAAAATACTTCATGCAGATCACTAAACACATACTTCTCAAGGTATTTGTGCAATGTTACTCTAGGGTTTCTATTATCTTTGTGTGCAAACTCCAGCTCCTTTTTCTTCAACCAGCTTTCGATCTCTGCTTTTGTGGGATGCCATGGTCTCAACAGGCCCTTCTAGCGACACATTTTTCTCACCTTCTTGTTTGTCCGATTTACTATTCTTTTGACCCGCCTTCCGTAGATCTTAGCCTCTTCTAACAAATCCCATCTACTCAATCCTATATTGTTCCAACTGGAAATGGAACCACTTGTTGGTTTAATATTCGAGTTTATACCTTTAACATGACTGACCCAGGGTTCAAGTCTATTGGGGTTCCAACAAAGCCTCTAAAACTATCAGCCATCCTGGTAAACTAGAAGGCAACGCAGTACACAGAGTGCATTGTGCAATCTCACCTGAGATAGTCTTAATGGGTGACTGCAATAATCAAGTGTTTGCAGTCTAGGATTGAGTGGAGATCTGAGAAGTGTGCGCTGAAAGTTCTATTTACCTTATTAAAAAAATATATTGTCATTCCCAGTTATGCATGTAATATAATCAACTAGTTCATTCATCATGATAATATATATTCATAAACAGTAAAAGAGACACAAGCATTCAATCTCATAACACAAGTTTTATCTAGAAACATAAGTATTTGATGCTCTCATCAAATCCTTTAATTTTGACAGGGAATATTGCTTTGATTCTTTAACCTGGGGTTCTTCTAGCTTATGAAATGCTAACGTTGTTTTTTGTGGATTTACTTGCATTCTAGAAATATATGTAATGTTCTATCAATATCCCTAGCTTTTCTTATTGTCCCATTGCCAAACATAATTAAATCATCATTACTCCTTAGAAAATCGGGCACCCTTGACCTCACCTCCCTCCTTAAAACTTCCCATTAATCTGATTAGGTCCTCTATAATGATCATAAACAAAAGAGGAGACATAGGAAAACCTTGAATTAAATCCTTGGAGTGTTTAAAGTATTCGGTTGTTTATCCATTGAATTGGTAATGCATAGGACACATAAGTGTAACATTACTCAATCCAGTGAACAAAAATAATATTTAGACCTATATGAATCATAAGCAATCCCAAGAAAGTCCAATTAACTCTTTCATAACCTTTGGATAGGTCCAATTTGGTCATGAAAGAAGGTAGTTTCTTCATCTTGATCAAGTGAAAAACTTATTTTCCCATCCCTACAATATCAAAAACCAATCTACCTTCCACAAAGCCAAAATATTCACAGGAAATAGCTTTTGACAAGATGGGTTTTACGCTTCTAGCAACATCTTTGGTAGTGATTTTGTATAAATAATTTAAATTGAGATGGGAATATAAGAGTCATATGAGGGGGGGTTGTCTATTTTGGGAATGTTGATAAGGAATGTGGAAAAGAGAGGACCATATCTCCATGTCCTCCTAGATTCTTTTATCACCGGAAGAAAATCCTTCCCTATAACTTCATAAAAACTACTAAAGAGTTCTATAGGCTAACCATCTAATGTTGGAGCCTTATCATTCTAAAAAGATTTCAATACTTCTTTGAGTTCACCTTCATCAATTAGAGCTAGAAGAGTCTCACTCTGGCAGTATGAGATTATCCTATTGAACTTTGAGATGATTGACATAATATCCCCAAGTTTCACTTTGCTAAGGTCTTGATAAATGTCCTTGTAGTTATCAATGGTCAGGTTGGAATTTCCCTCAAAACTTATGTGAACATTCCCATGCTTATCATGCACATTCTATATAATGTCGTGA
This sequence comes from Picea mariana, assembly GCA_032191745.1. NCBI lineage: Eukaryota > Viridiplantae > Streptophyta > Pinopsida > Pinales > Pinaceae > Picea > Picea mariana. The sequence goes on along the minus strand of JASDQU010013544.1, from coordinate 96,196 downwards.
GCCTTCCTAGCCTAGGCATATTAATGGAAATATTTTGTGTTTTCATCTCCCTCTTTTAACCAAATAGACCTACTATTTTGGCTACAGTAAGATTCCACCCATGCTAACAATCAATTATTGTCTTCTTCTAGATTTTCAATGTTTTTCATGTTGTCTTCATAAACAGTCCCCCTTTTAAGCTCCTCATATAGTGACTCCAATTTTCCTTCCACATCTACTGGCTTAAGCTTGTTTTGATTGCTCTAACTTTTTACCCAAGCCTTTGTGCTATATTTGATCCTTTTTAGGTTGTCTTGGTAAGCCATCATGGCATAGCTTCGGGAATTTGGTTCATATGACCTCCACTCCTTAGTTATTAGATCTCTAAATTCTTCATTTTGAGCTAAAAAACATTAAACTCAAAGGGAGAGGGAGTTTCTTTTTTAATTAGATTCCGATTGAAAAGGAATAGGGAAATGATCTGAAGCCCACTCTACACCTACCCAATACTTGAACCTCCATAATTCTATTAAAATATAATCCAAGACAAGATATATATTTAATCTTGTTGTTATAATAGTCCTCCCATTCTCTTGTTTCTTTATGTGGGGTTTGGGTCTACAGGTTCTATATCTGCTAGATTCTTCTCTTCAAATAGGTGATTAAAAAAACATACCAAGGCATCAAGTCTACCCTTTTCACCCTAAACTTCACTTCTTTTTAGTTCAAGCTTTAAGTGCCCACCTCTAACTATTTGATCAAGTAAAGAAGCATCATTCAAAATATCTAACTATTAACCCTTTCTATTGTGGCAAGGAGCATAAAAATTTATGAAATTTATATCTTTGTTTATCTCCATCACAAATAAGGTACAATAGATGGTAATATCGAGGAAAAGTGATTTTTTAAATTACATATATCCTTCCATTTGTTGGCATCCACTAGATCTTCCCTAACATTGCTTGCCATGAACTCCCATCCCTGAATTATGGGCTAAAGAGGATGTAAAACATCACCATTGTTTAACATAGTCTCTTGAATAAATATTATGTATGGGTTATATATATATATATATATATATATAACTTTTTTCTATAGAAAAATTATTTGGGGAAACCCTCCAAGTGCTTCCTCACATTCTCTTAATGGTGCCTAGGGTAAATGCCACTAATGCAAAACATGTACCCTGAGGGACCCACGTGGATTCCACCTTGTGACCTCTTTGTTCAATATATCTTTGACATATCAAGTTAAACCACTTGAGTAACAAACACAAGAGTGTACTTTTCACTCACTTTCTAGTGGGGAAACCACACACTCTTACTTAGGGAAAATAATAAATGTATATTACGTGTAAGATCTTGCTTAGTCAAGGGAAAACCATATACTCTTACCTGGGGGAATGCAATACAATTTTATGTGTGTGTTTGTGTGTACACACACACATATATGTATGTATATGTGTATATTTATGTGTGTGTGTTTGTGTGTGTGTGTGTGTGTGTACACACATACACATATATATAGCCATGAGGGTTAGCTCAAGCGATCTTGAGCCAGACRTGAGTTCTCTCCCCCAGTGATCAGTTGGGGAGGTCACAGGTTCGACTCTCTTGATCCCTTCAAAGTGAGGCTATGTAATAAGGGTTGATGGTTTACCTCTTTTACCATCCATGAAATATGGGGAAGTACTCAGAGGGTTTCCCATAATTTCTTTCATCAGAATAGACACACACACACACACACACACACACACACACACACACACACACACACACACAAGGAAACCCTCGCAAAAAACCCTTCGAGTACTTTCCCATAATCCATGGATGGTAAACAAAGTAAATCGGCCCTAATTACGGAGCCTAACCTCGAGGTAATCAAACCTATGACATCCCTTAATTTAGAGGAGAGATAAGAGTTCTCACATCTAGCTCATGACCACTTGATCTAATCCTCTGGGCTATATAGATAAATGTCTGTGTGTATACAGAGAGAGAGAGAGAGGCGCACATACATTTTTTCCCCAAGGAAAACCTCACATAAAACCCTTCGAGCACTTCCCCATGATCCATGCATGGTAAATGGGGTAAACCATCATCCCTAATTACATATCCTAAGCCTAAGGGGTTCAAGAGAGTCAAACTTGTGACCTCCCCAACTTTGGGGGAGAGATCTCACTTTTGGCATATGACTGCTTGAGCTAACCCTTGGGGATTGAATTTTTGGGCATTGGAGTCTGCCCAAGAAATACAATTCATCCCATTATCTATCCCATAAGTGAGAATAATGAGATTTTTTGGTACCTTCCTAGTGCCACACAAATATCTGTGAACAATATCTTACTTTGTGTGTGTGTGTGTGTGTGTGTGTGTGTGTGTGTGTG
>JASDQU010013544.1:26803-59220 GCA_032191745.1 Picea mariana | reverse complement strand
TTGTCACCCTATCCACGAAGTCAATTATGGGATTTTTGGTGTGTGCACAGTTGGTCTCAGAGGTTTTCACCATCAAGAAGAGTCGACTCTAGCCCCCCTATGTTAGTGCACAGAGAAAACCCTTGCTTCCTCAAGTCCATGTGTTGATATAGGAAACCATTATGGCATGTCGGGTGTACTGTTGGTAGTTATGGATTGGCGATGTGTTGTCAATAGAATGGATTACTGGCTCATTGTTGATTATGTGACAGTGGTTTTGTTTTGGTATCTAGTCACTGCAATTGTTATTATAATTGGATGGATAAGCTTAGCATGGTTAATTAGAATGAGTTGTTAAATCAAATACACAGTCGATGTCCCTGTGTTTATTGAATTGATAACCCAACACTGCTTTTAATTGATTAATGCAAAATGATACTTCACGCTTGATGCATTGGTATGAGTGGTGTTCCTATAGCATGAATCAATGATTATTGTAACTATGTGTTTTTAATGGCCAAATGATTATTGAAATCGGGTTGTTTATGGCATTTCCATCCACTGTATATGTATGCTTGTTCGATTGCATCGTCAAAGATGGGCACAAATTTTACATAGTATGGTTTGGGTTGGAGTTTGATTGATTTGAGCAATACTGTTGTTGCCTCCTTGTGTTGGATTGATAGCTTGGCATGATAGGTTGAGTTAATAACATCGTGACTGTGTGTTCTTAAAATTGTCAAATGGAATGTTGCAATCGTGGCAATTATGACATGGATATCCACTATGGTTGTTATCGGTATTAATTGATTGTGCCATTAGATAAAGTCACGGGTTTTGAACATGGCTTTGTTGCAATTTGATCGATTTTTGTAAAATCGGGCCTGTCGTTGATGCCTTGTTGAATTGGATGGATAGCACAACATTTTGAATGTTTAGAGTCAAAGAAAATTGGACTTGTACAGTCCCAAAAATACAATTGTGTTGGTCGTGGTTTGTTTTTCTACAACGTAGCATGAGTTGAGGTGGTGATTGTTGTCTGTGTGTTTAAATGGCAAGTCAAGATCTTGCGAATTTGCATATGAATTGTGGTGTCAACTGTCCACTCTGTATGTTAAATGAATATCATGTTTTTTAACAGTAATAGGCATTGATGCTGTGACAGTATAACTTCATTGCAATTCAATTATTAAATGATTAAAAGACAAAATCGAGCACGACATTTGAGTTTGTATTTGATGATTAGAATAATTCATGGGCAGTAGTTGATTTTGATGTTGAACAAAGTGGAAATGGTTTATTGTTATGCATTTGGGAATTGTTATAAGATGTTAAATGGATAAATAAGAGGAATAGAACTCCTCTACAAACTGTTGCGGAATGCATAATGTCGTGTTTGATGACATTTTGTTAAGTATTTGATTTCAAACAGTGAGCAAGTTAATGCCCATAGTTGTTTTATGCACAGTAATGTTTTTTTTTGTGGGTCACAGTGGTGATTTGGTTGGTAGATTTCTTTACAGAATGGTTTTATGAACGACTTAATTAATTTTATGAACAATAATCACTCTCTTTCCCTGCCATTATTTTGCTTTCCACTAATTACAACCCCCTCGCCTTCCCATGTCCATTTTTCACTCCCTATTCTAAATTAATTACAATCAAGAAAAATTATGTATTGAAGCAGTTTAAAGCCGTTGGATTACAGTGGTTCTTTTGGTTGCATTGCAGTTGATTGTTGTGGTCTTTGGGCGGTAACTGTGCTCTTTCCCCCTCATTTTATCATTTTTTCCCTTATTACAAGCCTCTCGCATATCCCAGGACCATTTTGTTCACCCCCTGCTCATTGACGACAGTCAAACAATTTTTATGGATTGGATTACATGAGCCTGATATGTTGTTGGGCCAAAATCTATTTCATATTTTTAATGAGTTATCATGTATGGTTGTTTAAAAGACTATTTTTTAATCCATCATGCATGCAGGAATGAGTTTTTTCAGCCGGGGTAGCCATGGCAGAGGCAACCGAGGGAGAGGTAACTAGAAGAGAGGCCCAAGAAGGCCAAGTTTCTCCATACACTTTGATGTTGACTCGCAAGAGTTAGGCCAGTTGTTTCAGGCCGGATTTTTCAATTGGATTGGGCAAGGAATGGTCCAACCTAGGCCTGAAAGGCCTTCTTTTCAAGCTCCACAAGCCCCTGGTATTCACATGCTCCCTCATGTCTCGTTGCAACCAGATGTTCTTGAAAATGATGAATGGCAATATTTTGTCCACCAGACAGTCTCACAACATTGTGGCTGGCCTAATTTGTCCCTACCTGCTCCCTCGCCTATTAACCCCGTTGTCCAAGCTACACTTGTGCACTCACCAATTAAGTCCTCTCATGCTGGCAAAAGGTTTAAAACCGACGCCCACCATGCCCTTGACAAAGGAAAATCCATTGTTGCCCCCTCCTCACCCTCCAATGGCTCTGATAAATCTGCATCTTCACGGATGCATTTGAGGGATGTTGTTCTCATGTGATCAACAAAATTAGGCCTAAAGGCTCAATGCAACCAAGGGAAAATTTAGGGAAATCAAAGGGTGACAATAGCAATCAAGGAAAGATTGCATCTCAGAGTGGGAAATATGGCTTTTGAGTTTTTTTTTATTTTATCTATTGTTGATGACAGTTGACTTCGGGATTTTTTGGACTACGTGTTTTATTTTTGGATATATGAGTAATGCATTTTTGAAAACAATGTCAATTATGAATGAGATAAATTGTCAAATGTGCATGTGATGATGGGAGTCACATGGAGAGTTGTTCTTACTTAAATGACTAGTTACGTTATAATTGTTAAGAGCTAAATGGGAGTTAAAAGGGGTCCCACCTACTAGTTATTATTTATTTAAAACCCTTATTATGACTTATTACTTTTTCCCCCTTAACTAAAAAATTGGTTGAGTTCTTAGTTAAATTAACTAATGAATTGGTTCAACTACTTCATCCAATTCTAATTTTCTTAAAGGCAAAAGGAAAGGGAGGAACAAGAGGAGGATAGAAGGAGAAGCATACTAAGGTTTTCTCTTTGAGTTCATGTTGAGATAGTTCAGTTTTCATTCATTCCTTAATTTATCACAAGCCTAATTCTCTTTTATGATAGCAGGGTCTTATTGTAGACAACAACATCTAGGGTTAAATTACATCATTCAGACACTTGTTTTTCAGAGGTGTTGATCTATCTTTGGTAGTTTGTGTAGACATGTCTGTTTGTGAATTATTTTTCATGACTGACAAAAAATATTGTGCAGAGTCGAGTGGGCAACAATTTGTGGCAAGATGATCCATCTTTTAGAGTTCATTTTTGGTTTTCTGTTAGAGGTCCTTTTGTATGTTCCATCGGGGATGTCTAAGTTTGACTTTGGTCTAAAATTTCTATATGAGATTTTGTAAAGAAAATGACTCTTTAGTGAATTGGAATGAAATAAAGGATTGCTTTATGTCTCATCTATCTTGATTATCATCTTGGTGTCTTACTTATGTCTTTACACTTGTTTTCAGCAACTATTATATTCAGAAAATCATATAAAAATGAATTTTCCAGCAAGCTTTTGTTTGTGAAAAAGACTAGCCTAAGCACTTGTAATTGATACTTGTGAGTTAGGATTTTATTTTTGATGGCTATAAACCTAGGGTGACATTCCCGTCTATTTTTCTTTAGCCAAACAAAATCTAAAAATGCTTGAGTAAGATCATTTCATATATTTTCCTCAACAAACATTGGGCTTTGTCTAGGGCTTAACATGTCCCTCCCCTTCAAACAAGTGGTGTCCTCGAAAATATACTAACACCGATGCTTCAACACGAAGAACTCAGCTTCCCATGTCGCCTCCTCTACTAGTAGGTTCTTCCATTTGACGAGGTACTTTGTAATTGTTTGATTTCTCAACTACTTAATTCTTGTTTCAAGGATTGTTTCTGGCTCTAGTATGATTTTCCCTTCTTCATTGATCTTTGTTAAAATAGTTTGGAGTGGGATATTGTTATCGATGACCTTTTTAAGCAAGAAACTCGGAAGACTGGATGTACACATGAAGATGGAGGCAACTCCAATTTGTAAGCCATACTTCCAATTCTTTGCAAAACCTTATAGGGGCCATAATATTTGGGTGTTAATTTATTGTCCTTCTTTTGTTGCTTGATGGAAATTTGTTTGTATGGTTGTAGCCTTATAAATACCCAATTCCCCACTTCAAATTCCATTTCATTATGATGTTGATCTGCTTGTTGTTTCATCCTATTTTGTGCCATAACCAAGTTGTCCTTCAATTGTTTGAGGACCTCTTGTTGGTTCCCTATGTGGTCCTCCACTGCTTGAACTTTTGTATTCCCTTTCAAGGGTGATGTGATGGATGGAGGATGGTATCCATAAAGTGCAAGAAATGGAGACATTTTTTTATTAAGTATGGACAGATGTGTTGTACCACCATTCCACCAAGGGAAACCACTTGACCCATTGTGTCTATTTATCGGATGTAAAACAACGAAGATATCCTTCGAGACATTTATTCACAATCTCGGTTTTCCCATCATATTGAGTATTGTAAGATGAGTTATGAGCCAATTGTGTACCCAAACAAGAAAATAATTTAGTCCATAAATTTCCAATGAAAATTGGGTCTTTCTCACTTACAATAATCTTGCGGACTCCATGTAGTTTTTGAATTGTTTCCATGAATGCTACTGCTACTGTACTTGCTTTAAAAGGATGAGAAAGAGAGAGAAAATGAGCATACTTTGTTAGTCATTCCACTACTACCATGATGACGGTCTTTCCTTCGGATTTGGGTAAACTTGTAATAAAATCCATTGAAACTTCTTCCCAATGTTGACTTGGTATAGCTAATGGTTGTAGGAGACCTGGAGTCTTGATTATCTCTCCCTTATTCTATTGGTAGACCAAACATTCAGACACAAAATTTTGAACATCATTTTCCATACCTTCCCATAAAAAATGCTTCTTGATCCTGTGGTATGTTTTCAAGAATCATGAATGTCCCCCTATAGGAGAAGTGTGCAATTCCAAAAGGATCTCTTGTTTGAGTTGGGAATTCTTACATAAGTATAGGTGATCTTGATACCATAACAAATCATTCTTCCATACAAAATTATGTATTGAATTGGGGTTTTCATGTAGTTGTTGAATGATCTTTCATACCTCTTGATATTGATTCTATTCTATCATTGCTTGTTCCACCCAATTAGATTGTGGGATAGAAATAGCACATGGTGAACCTTTTGTTTCTTCTTCTTTCCTCAAAAGGCATCTGCCACAATATTATGTTTTCCTTTTTTGTAGATAATTTCAAAGTCATAACCCAACATCTTTGTAACCCATTTTTGTTGCTCTTCTGAAGATAATTGTTGCTCCAAGAAGTACTTCAAACTGTCATGATATGTTTTACCTTGAAGTGTCCACCTATTAGGTAGGGGCACCATTTCTAAATTGCATGTATTATGGCCAACATTTATTTTTCATAAATAGGTTTCACTAAGTTTTTTCCTTTAAGTTGGTTGCTTTCAAAGGCAATTGGCATTCCTTCCTGCATTAAAATTGCACCAATTCCATGGCCCGAGGCATCACACTCTACAATAAATGTTTTTGTAAATTCAAGTGTGGCCAAGACGGGAGTTTACACATAGCCTCCTTAAGTTTTTCAAAATCTTTGGTTGCTTCTTCGATCCAAAAAATGCTTCCTTCTTTAATAATGTCATTACAGGTGTCGTTATTTGACCATAGTTCTTCACAAACTTGCGGTAATAGCCAGTCAATCCTAAGAATCCTCTAAGTTTCTTCAAGATTTTGGGAATTGGCCATTCCCTCATAGCTTTAATTTTGTCAGGGTCCACTTTTACACCTTCATGAGATACAATATGACCCAAATATTCCACTTCTTGAACCCCAAAGGCACACTTGGAAGGCTTTGCATACAGTTGTTACTCTTCCAAAAGTTGTAATACTCTGTCAACGTGTTGTATATGTTCTTCCCAAGATTTGTTGTAGATTAATATGTCATCAAAAAATACTAATACAAATTTTCTAAGGAAGGGCTTGAAAATATAATTCATCAAGCTTTGAAATGTGGAAGGTGCATTAGTAAGTCCAAATGGCATAACCAAAAACTCATAACGACCTTCATGTGTTCTAAAAGTTGTTTTAGGAATGTCTTCCTGCCTCATTCTAATTTGATGATATCCCCAACGAAGATCCAACTTAGCAAAGAATTTTGCTCCATGCAATTCATTTAATAATTCATCAATGACAGGGATAGGAAACTTATCTTTGATGGTCATTTTGTTGAGTTGTCTAGAATCTGGACACATACACCATGAACCATCCTTTTTTGTAACCAACACCACTGGAGAAGAGAAAGAACTTTGGTTAAGTTGAATGATGTCAGCCTCTAACATTTCTTGGATCATGCACTCAATCTCACTCTTATGTGCATATGCATACCTGTAAGGCCTAATGTTAGGTGGTACACTTCCTAGTTGCAAGTGAGTAGCATGGTCATGATATCGAGCAGGTCGAAAGCCCTTAGGCATTTCACCAAATACCTTGGAATGATTGTATATCATTAGTTGTAGATATGATGGAGCATGGGTTATAGATGTTTGAACATTAAGTGAGCACAACTATGAGATTACACCTTGGTGTCCCTTTTTGAGTAATTTTTCCATGTTATTAGAGCTTATTACTTTAGAGGGTTTCCCTTGGATACCTCTAAGCTCAATTTCCTTTCCCTTTAAGGAAAATCTCATGAAAATGTTTTGAAAATCAAAGGCCATTATTCCCATTGATTGCAATCATTGGACCCCTAATACAACCTCAACACCCCTCATTTAGATGGAAATCATGGGGCTATCCAGAAAATACTCCCGCATGTTGAGCTTAATACTATGGCATTTCCTTGAACAATTTATGGTACCTCCATTTGCAATCATTACTTGAAACTCTGGTGTGGGATACACAAAGCAATTGAGATCTTTTCCTAATTTGTAATTGATGAAATTATGGGTTCTACCACAATCAATCAATAATCTTACATTTTTCTTTTTGATGTATACTTGTATATTGAGGGTTTGTGGAGTAACGATGCCGACCAATGCATGTCAAGATATTATGCGAGTAGTCTCTTATAGGTTTGGGTCTTGTGACAATTCCAATTCTTTATATTCTTCCTCTTCACAGTGTATGTAGAATAATTTCTTCTCACCGCATTTATGCCCCTTACTGTACTTGTTGTCATAATTGAAACATTTTGCTCTTCTTTCATCCATTTGTTGAGGTGTCAACCTTGTTGGTTTAGGTACTCTATCTTCTTCCTCTTCACAGTGTATGCATACTAATTTCTTCTCATCACATTTATTCCCTTTACTGTACTTGTCATCACAATTGAAACATGGTCCTTTTTCTCTTCCTTCATTCATTTGTTGAGGTGTTGTTGGCAGCAGGCCAAAGTGGAAAGAAGGGTGATCATGGGGAAAGAAAGCGTACAGAAACGGAAGTAACAGCTGGAGGGAAACACATCACGCGCACATGCAAGGAAGTGTGCACAAGGAAAGCAACAGCTGGAAGGAATAATAGCACGCGTGCATGGGAGGAATACCTAACGTCGGTATGGTTAGGGTTTTTGTAATACATTGTAAATGACTAAAGAGCCTGATAGATATAAATATAGATACGTATGTATAATAACAGGTTCCTTTTTTGTGTTGTGTAAGGTTGGTTCCTGATTAGTTCCCTTTTGTATTGTTCATACTGGTTATGTATGAGCCGATACGATATGTAATGGTGTGATGAACTATTTTGTAAGTTGTTGAGCTATAGGGGAGAGGAGAGAAGGAAGATCTGAGGATTAGATTATAGGCTGTAGAGCTTGGTGTAATCTAGCTCGTCTCACATAGATCTTACCCATCTGAGGAGAATTGTAAGCACGAAGCACTGGAGATGTAGAACTACCATAATAAAAGAGCCAAGAGACAAATCTTTGTGGACATAGCCCAGGAGGGGGTGAACCATGATAATATATGTGTAATGTGATGGATGAATGCACGTCTTTATCCCTTGTTCAGTAGTTATTTGTTGTGTTTAATGAATGAATGAATGTGTTATTATATTGCATGTTTAAATGTTGTTGCGATATTGACGGAATAACCATGGAAGTTACCGTATGGTCGTGAATAACAGTAGGTTACAATTACGAGTTATAATAAATGGTTCGAAATATGGATCCCTTATCTCACGCTCAATCCTAGGCTATAAACACATGAGTCTTATAGCCACCCATTAAAGCTATCTCGGGTGAGACTGCGCGACGCATTCTGTGTGTTGTGTTGCCTCCTGGTTTACTAGAAGGGCCGATAGTTTTAGAGGCTTTTGTTGGAAACCTAAAAGACATGAACCCTTGTTCAATAAGAAGCTCAAAGAAGAATAGGGGAAGAGTTAAACCAACAAATGGTTATGTTGTCATTGGTAGGAACAGAGGCAGATTGAATAGTTGAGATAGGTTGAGCAAGGAACAAGTGAAGAAACGCAGAGACCAATGAACCATTAAAAGGGGATGTTGAGACTATGGAACCCCACAAAAGAAGAAATTGAAACTTGGATGAGAACTAAAGAGATAGAGTTTACACATAAAGACAATAGAAACCCTAGAATCACACCTCAAAAATATCTAAACAAATATGTGTTTACTGATTTACACAAAGTCCTTTTCTGTAATTTTTTGCATCTACTACAGGAGTGGATACTAAGGTTGAAGGATAACCACGCGACGAACCGGATTTGACAGCTAGACTGGACCCCAGTACAGATTGGGTATTTACAACAGGTAAACAACAAATTCTTCCGAGCAGTGGACTTTTGTCTTGACAGTATTGTGGCAGGCTTCATAATAGAGTTTGTCGTGGACACAATGAAGTCATACAGCGCAGCGGAGAAATAATTTCTATGCAGACCTAGAGGAAGGTACATTCAATCCCTGTATACTTCTATTAAGATATTGTTATATGACAAAGGTGTAATGACAATGGAATCAGACAGTTAAACTTCCCTGTGTGCATGGGGGAAGGGGGGAAGCACTGACAGAGTGAGGATAAATGGAAGGAGAGAAGAATAAAGGAAAGAAGGAGGAGGAGCCCTTGGACCCGATCATGATGGATGATGACCAGATCAAGTGGATCTTGGCGTCATCAAGCAAGACGTGTAGTGGAGTACCCTACCAATATAAGGTGAATACCAAGATGAGAGTCGTAGCCGCAAGGGAGGGCTTGGCTAGTGATGAGGAAGAGGTAGAGGATCTCCAGGCTGTGGAGTAGATTGAGGAAATCCTGCGTGAAACAAACGAGAGGAAAATGAGAGTTCCAAGAACGTGAGGAGAAGGCATCCATCCTATCCATATTAATGTCAGTGTGGAACCCATAAACCCATGTGCGACTAATACACCAAAGAGAACACCACCGTTTAGACAACCGAAGTTCGGAGGAAGTCTGACAGTAGGAAGTACAACTACACAAGGAACAACAACTGGAGGAGTCAGTTCAGGCAGCACTAGTCAAGTATCTATACCACGCGGAGGACGTAGTAGTTCAGTATTCAAAATGGGAGGACACGATCCGACTATCATATTAACGAAATTTTGAGGAGAAGCAGCAGAAGACCCTAACAAGCATTTGTTCATTTGTGCAAATATCTAGGAAGCAAAACAAATCATTGATGAAGATACCAAACTCGCACAGCTAGCTATTACTCTAAGAGACCGCGCACTAGACTGGTACATGAGTCTAGACACAAACAGTGCCCAAGGAACAACAAGGACACTAGACGACATTAAGAAGTTACTGATTAATGAGTTCTAGAAGCCAATCTCAGAGGATCAGTACATGAACGAAATGATCGAAATCAGACAGAAACCAAGAGAATCTGTATGGGAGATTGATCAAAGAGTCAAGTGATTAAAGGGAAAGCTTGAATACCTTATGACCGATATGCAGCATCGGCACCTATTTGTCAACTCACTACTACCACATTTAAAATACACTTTACGACAATAGAAGTTTCAAACGCAAGCAGAGACTCTACAGGTAGCCTTGCAACTAGAAGAAAACTAGTACAACAGACAGACCCAGTTATCGAAGAATTGAAGGAGGATTTGAAGAACCTAACATTTCAGTTGAACTAGAATAAGAACAAGGACAAACGAGAAGTCGTTTGGTGTACCACATGTAGGTCAGAAGGACACCACAAGAACGAATGTCCAACATTCGCGCAGTATATGGCAGCAGGAATGTCGAATCCATTACCAACGGGAGGATTATGGTGTGAAATATGCAAGAAACTGGGTCACGACCCTTATCACTGCATGATGATGCAGAAATACCAAACAGTCCCAAAGAGTTCATATTGCACCTTTTGCAAGTTAGTGGGCCACGATGATAACGATTGTAGAACTATGTTGTTGATGCGAGAAAGGACACCAGATGCATATAGAGTACAAGATGAAATGATGACTGGGCAAGTAGCGCCACAGTTCAATCTGGCACCGGCTCCATATAACATTGCACAGCAGCAATATAATACTACGCAGCAACCATACAATAACGCACAGCCGCAGTACAACCTGGCACAACCCTAGTACAATACCACGCAATACAATCAGGCACCATAGTATAATGCATCGAGAGGTGATCAAGTGGGCTACAGAGGAGGAGGACGAGCTAGAGGAGGTAGAGGACGAGGTAGAGGACCAGTCACATGTCACAATTGTCAGCAACCAGGACACTATGCAAGGGAATGTCCACTCCCACTAGTGACTTGTATGTATTGTCGTGCATCATACCACGATACAGAGGAATGTCCTATGCTACTAGTGAAGATTTAGTAAAAAAGGAACCAAAACAACCAAAATGTTCAGTGGATTTCAGTCGAAGAGAGGGATGAAGGACAGAATATCAACATAGTTTCCTGCGGAGGGGCTAAAACAGGCACTGACACAGTTTGACAAGAACCAGTGCAAAACCAATGGAAATAAAAGGAGATCTTTAAAGAGGCTAGAAAATAATTTCAGAAGGAGGGAATAACGTCAACTTCAATTACGCCACCATACAAGGAAGCACCAGAATATCATATGCCTCCATCATTGGATCATACCAACGAAATGCAACCCACGAGACAAGTAAGTACAATCAAAGGGTTTTTGCAATCATGTGTAAAGGTGTTAAGTGATCCATCATCTGTGAAAATATTGCAAAACATACTAGAAAAATGTAGCAGCGAGACAGAAGAGAAGCTAGAACCAAAAACAGTTAATCAACTACACACAAAAAGAAGAACACGTAGGGAATTTAGACTGAATGCTAACATTGGGGATTTCAATATGGGAGACATTATAATAGATCTAGGATCCAAAGTGAATGTATTACAAAAGAAGACATGGAAATGCATGGGAGAGCCAACACTGGGATACTCAAATGTCCAATTGAAACTAGCAAACCAGCATAGAGTCCTACCAATAGGTACACTGAAAGGAGTGACAGTAGATCTTGATGGAGTGCGCATGAAAGCAGACTTTGAAGTCATTGAAATAGTAGACGGCACAACACCTTACCCGACATTGCTTGGTCTGGATTGGGCGTTTGACAACCAGGCCATAATCAATTTGAAAACCAGGAAAATGACATTTGAATCCAGATAATACAGGGTCATAGCGCCATTAGATCCATCAGAAGGGAAGAGGTTTGTAGAACCCACTTGTCTGGACTTAGAGGAAATTGGCTAGTTGTACAGAACAGCTGTGTACGATGAGGATTACGTAAACCCAACTGCAGATGGGGTACTTAGTTGGTAGAGCATTACTTCATGTGTAACAGACTTAGACACCGAGCTAGAGAACTGGCAGCAGAGGCTACACGAAGTGTCCACGAGAAGGTGTGCAAGAATAGACCACACAGTGAGATGGATAGGTACATAAATCAGAGAACCACCCAATTTCCATGGACTAAATGATCTGGAAACATTCCTAACACAATATGAAGATGAAGTCTTAGAGAATCAGAGACAGCTAGCACTAGACTTAGCACTGAATGCCACACCCGCAATATGGTGGGGCACACACAAAGAGACAATCACAGACTGGTATCAATGTAAGAGGTTACTGCGCATAAGGTTCGACACAGAACAGAAAAAAAATACATAGTAGAAATATGAAGGACACAGAGCACCAGCCGAACACTTGGAGGCATGTAGAACGTTATGGAAAATGACACCACTAGAGGAATGGCCTCATCACTTCATACATACTTTAGAAGGCATACCAACTAATTGGTATATGGATCAGGAATTGTGCAAAGGAACTACAACATGGAGGACATTGCAAGAGAACTTCACAGTCACTTTCTCATTCGACCATGAGAACCCCAACATAGGCGTAGCCCTTAAACGGATCAGAGGAGTGATATACATCAAAGAACCAAAAAAAAAAATTATCACAAAAGAGCAACATCGGAATAAGAAGACAGTCAAGGAACTATTGTCATGTTACCATGTACAAGAAGAAGCACCAGATGAAGATGATCCACGCGATATTCAGATCGAAGAAGAAGAAGGCAAAAGAGATGTGGAAGGACCACCCATCGAATCAGAAGTAATTTCTATGCTAATCAAGGTAAAGAAAGTTAACATCGGGACAACTGAGCAGCCCAAAATGGCCATCATTGGAGATTATTGGGATGAGCAAACAGTAGAAAGTATCACAGAGTTGTTACGCAAATACAGTGACCTCTTTCCCACAACATTCACAGAGATGAAGGGTATAGCCAGAGAACTGGGCAAAATGAAGATACCACTCAGACCTGAAGCGATACCTATTAGACAGCGACCCTACAAACTGAACCCTATATATAAACAGAAAGTTAAAGATGAGATCAACAAGATGCTCGAAGCTGGCATCATCGAACCAGTTGAGGAGTCGGAATGGATAATCCTGATGGTAGTACAGGACAAAAAACAAGGCAAAGGGATTAGGATATGCGTTGACTTGAGGAAGTTGAATGATGCATGCCTACATGACCCGTTCCCTACATCGTTCACAGATGAAGTGTTAGAGAACGTGGGAGGACATGAGGCTTACTCATTCACTAATGGATTCTCGAGCTACAATCAAATCAAGATAGCACAGAAGAACAGATACAAGACCACATTTGCGATAGAATGGGGATCTTATCAGTACACATTCATGTCATTTGGAATGAAGAATGCACCAACAATATTCTCCAGAGTAGTCATCGCAACATTTAAAGAATTCATCCATCAGTTTCTTGAAGTATACCTAGATGATTGGACAGTCTATAGTCTGTTAAAAAACCATGTGAAAGTTTTACGGTTGATGTTAGAAACATGTAGATAGTGCCAAATATCACTGAATATAAAGAAATGCATATTTGGAACACCATTTAGGATACTATTGGGCCACATAATATGGAAACAAGGTTTGATAGTAGATCCTGCAAAAATCACAGTAATTGTTTATTTACCACCATCAAAAATAGTCCATCGGCTCAGAGAAACGTTAGGCCATACCGGATATTACAAGAAACTTATCAAAGGATATGCACAAATCATAGCACTAATGGAAAAGTTGTTAAGGAAGGATACGAAGTTTCAGTGGAATGACGAGTGTCAACACGATCTGGATACTTTGAAGGAAACGATGGTCACCGCGCCGATATTAGTATTTCCAAACTGGGAAAAGACATTCCAAGTGCATGTAGATGCATCAGACATAGCACTTGAATCCATCTTGACGCAACCAAGGGCGGGATACTTGGATCATCCGATAGCATTTGCGAGCAGGAAGTTATCAGACTTAGAACATAACTATAACACGACAGAAAGAGAAGGCCTAGCCATGGTCTGTGCACTACAGAAATTCAAACATTACTTATTGGAGAACCACTTCAAGATGTTCACAGATCACTCAGCCCTAAAATACCTAATCAACAAGCCAGTGTTGGCGGGGAGAATTTGTCGATGGTTACTATTGTTCCAAGAATTTGACTTTGAAGTAATAGTTAAACTAGGAAAATTGAATGCAGGACCTGACCACCTATCAAGGGTCACAAATGGAGAAGAACCTACAAACTTAGATGACAACTTTTTGGATGCACGGTTATTCTCAATATAGATTGTTGATGAATACTTCGTAGATATCATTCAGTACTTCACTGCAGGTACTGCACCGCAAGAATATACCACCGCGTAGAAGAAGAATCTGGTCGTCCACGCGGTTGACTATCAACTGATTGCAGGACACTTATATAAAATGGGTGCATATAGCATTTTGCGAAGATATGTATTAGAGCACGAAATACCAAGAATTTTAGCAGAAGACCACGAGGGAATAGTAGGAGCACACTATGCAGGGAAAGCTACCACGTAGAAGGTATTACGTGCAGGACTATGGTGGCCAATGATTCATAGAGACTCGAAGGAGTACTGTCAAATATATGATGTCTGTCAAAGGGTAGGCAAACCCAATAGAAGAGACGAGATGCCACTACGACCATAAGTAACACTATAGGCATTTGACAATGGGAAATCGACTTTGTGGGACCAATTCACCCACCATCCAACAAAACAAGGGCAAGGTACATTATCACTGCGACGAAATATCTAACAAGATGGGTGGAAGTCGCACCAGTAAAAGATTGCAGTGCACAGACAGCAGCACACTTTTTTTTTGAACAAGTAATCACTAGATTTGGGTGCCCAAGAGTTTTGATGAGCAATCAAGGCATGCACTTCATAAACAACACCATCTGAGCAATGACTAAAGAGTTTGAATTTCATCATCAGAAGAGCACACTGTATCATCCACAGGCAAATGGCACAGTGGAAACCCTCAACAAAATTCTGGAGAACGCACTGACAAAGATTTGCAATGTCAATAGAGAGGACTGGGACCTCAAAGTACTAGCAGTATTATGGGCCTATAGGACTACATGAAAAAATTTGACAGGGCACATGCCATTTAAACTGGTTTATGGCCAAGAAGCAGTAGTGCCATTAGAATTTTTAGTACCCAGCTTGCATGTAGTAGCTATCACACAAATGAAAAAACAAGGTGCAGTACAAAAGAGACTGGATCGGTTATTGAACATGGAGGAAGACCGAATCTTGGCAAGATTCCATCAACAGGTGCAGAAAGAAAGAGACAAATCTTGGCACAATCGACACATCAAGAAGAAAATGTTAAAGGAAGGAGATCTAGTATTGATGTGTGATAGCAAATCATTTCAACAACCAGGAAAGATCAGAATGCATTGGTTAGGACCATACGAAGTAAAATCTGTCATAGATGAAGGAGTTGTACAGTTAAGAGATTTAGCAAGCGCAAAACTCAAAGTAATGATCAATGGGAGCCAATTGAAGTTGTATAAGGACAGTCGACCACCCACCGCGCAGTACAAAAGAAAAAAGAAGGGGCCACGCGAAGTTAGCAACACAAATCYGACAAAGGCAAGGGTAACAGTTATATGCAAAGGAATTAAAGAATGACAAGGACCGAYGGGACATCACATTAATCGCGCCAACTGGAGATGACAAAGCAAGCGTAATGGCAAATAYGAAACCATCATAGATGCATTGAACCCACAGTTATGGTGCATTAAACCTATGATGAAGAAAGTGTCCTCGACAAGCTTCATGGCCAGCTAATACAACACGTGAGCACGGGAGCAACTAGTCTATTCGCGAAAGGAGAATAGACAAAGAGTAATAGTAGCCAAAACTCACAGAGTGAGACTACCGAGATCGCAGAAGTTATTCGAACCCAACAAACATTCAAAAATCACCACCAAAGCCAGCAGAAGCAAGACAGACCGACTAGGGTTCAAACTAGGTCATGAGGACCGTCGGAAGAGAATGAACAGCAGCAGTCGGAGATTGTCGATATCGACGAAATCCCATCCTCAAAGATGATATTGATAAATTCTACACCGATTCTAGAAGAGATTCAACAACCAAAACCGGAGGTCATGAAAGTGGATACACCCGCAGTGACGCAGCATCATCAAATCCAGGTAGCGGAAACCCAAAAGGAAGTCCAACCAGAAAGCACCAAAGCATCCCTGGAAGTTAATGGAACGGCACAGAATCCGGAAGTAGCAGTGGAGCCAGAGGGTTCTCAAACAACCATCTCAGGACAACCAGCAGGGGAGACCGTTGAAGACGCCTCGGCTTGGACGGAATGGCTGATGGGGGAGCAACCAAAAGCCATTGGAACTTTGAGCCAACCACCGCAACAGAAAGATAAGATACAAATACCAAGCTCACCTCGCAAGAAATCGGCAACAGAAATCGTTCTACCGCACATACCAGAGGGGGTACAGATAGGCCCAGAGCTACTAGGCCATGTTGGGAAGCTCAAATATTCAGACCACGACGTGTCAGACGAGACCAAGTTCCTGGAACTTGCACAAAGGGTCTTTATATAGACCATAGGCACGACTCAGCTTGGAGAACCGATTAACCAGCCATACCAGTGGGCAACTGGGCTAAAAAACATGGGAATCTTAGGACTGTTGAACCTACCACATTTTGGAAGAGGCCAGTACACAACAGCATGTTTCAAACAACTGTTAGCAAACACACATGGAGGAGACATATGGTTGGACAAACCCATCCCCATAATTGTTGAACTTATCAGACAAATCATAGGATTACCAACCCAGGGTATGGATCCTCCATTGATTTTGGACGACAAATCTAAGGAGAAAGCACTCACATAAGAAATGAAGAAGAAGTATGGCACCACCAGGGGAACGAGAGGCATCATGATCAAACAAATCGACAACGCAGCCACACAATTGGGCGCAAAAATCTTAGCCTGTAAATTGCTAAGAAAATGTCGCAAAGAGGAAGTACCAGTTGGAGTCATTGCAGTTGCAGCTCAGTGCACAGAAGGCACCTCAATGAGTTGGGCACCGTATTTATTGAACTTATTCCAAGAGGACTGCAAGGATGTGCAGGACCTAGGCACAAAATTCCATTACTCATGGCCGATTACCGTAATAGCACTCATGGTATGGCGAGAACCGGGGTATGTAATATTTTGTACCAGACCATAGCCAGCGGGAGCAAGATACCTATTGCTGAGAGTCGAGCCGCATGCTAGGCATAAGAGGGAGAATGGGATCATATTTGAAACATACCTATGAGACATATAGGAAGCCATCAATTGATCATGGAGAATAACACCAGAGGTTGTCATGTGATATGCAAACATCGCCAATTTCCATATCACACGCCAAATAATGTGGATACAAGCAAGGCAGGATCTGGCTAAACAGCRGCTAYAGATGCGCTACTGCATCATAGAGGGGGACATCGACATGGTCATCAGCGAATGGCCCAATGAATGGAGGATCCCAGCCATTACCCGTGAAGTATCRGAAAGAACAGTAGAAGGAGGGGCAGAGCAGACGGAAATGCAACCTCCAGAAATCCAAGTGCCCAAGAAACCAAGAACGGGCCAAGGCAAGCTAACTCAGGMAAACGAAGGGTCAAAGAAGATAGGAACCCAAAAGAGGAAGAAAGAGGCTAAAAAACCGACCAACAGACAACGGAAATAGATTGAGGGAGCGTAGGAGACCGCCCCAAATCCCAACACACAGGAATCGGGGGGAAATAAGAGACCAGTCGCACGCAAAATCAAAGGCACAACGAACATCACTAGACTATACGATCACAGAGGATGATGGGGAAATGATCGCCATAATGGTTCAGGATTGTCTAGTAGAGGACTTCGACCATGCAGCACATCATCGGGACAAACTACAAAAAGAATTGGCAGACATGGGGGAGTTCCTCAAGAAATTTGGGGAAGCACATATAGGAAGCCACAATAGGGGCATAGAGCCATCAGCACCGCAGAAAGAAGGAAGAGTGCAAGAGGAAGACCGACAGACAGACAAGGGGATATTGTAGCCACACACAACATTCCATATCAACCCCAACATGCTACGCATGGAAGAAATTGTAAAGCGGACACCCTTAAAGGACTTGAGCCAGATCCAACTTGTATTGACAAGAATACCATTAGGGGCATTACACAGGTTGCAGGTGAGCATCAACCACAAGGTACAGTCTCGCACACAAAGACACTTAATCGAATTGAAGCAGGCAACAAAGGAACATGATGAATTGAAAGTAGGCTATGAGAAGGCCAAATCTGAGACCGAGGAAGAAAGAGAGCACCTAAAAGGATTGGAGCAGAAAGTGGCAGGAACTTATGAGAAGATTTCACAGGCCGCGCAGAACGAGGAAGTTGCAACCACGGAAAAGATTGATCAAATTGCGCAAGCAATTGATCAATATCAGAAGGAGATCGAGAATCTCCAAGAACAACTCACACCAACCACTCCACCAATAGTTAAGGAGCAAAGGAAATAAGAAGCAACAACGCAGCTGCAGGAAATAGAGTAGCAGGTTAGCACAACAGCTGACTTGTTCGATAAAGCAGCGCAGGTTTGGACAACGTTGGAGGAGGATCCACAGGTCCAACGGTGGGACCAGGAAGAGGAAAGGATCAATGTAGCGATGTGAAATCTCAATCAAAGGCAGAAGACCATACCAATCCTGGAACAAGTCAAAGGGACGCAGGAGATGAAGAAGAAGCAGGCATAACTCATCACTATGCAAACGCAGAAACAGGAGCGCCAGGATCAAATAGAGCCATTGCAGGAATGGGTAGTCGAAGTACTCGCACAAGCAGAGGTAGTTAAGACACAAATAGCACAGACCCAATCAGAATGTGCAGGATTGATAAGCGACGAAGTGGCAGCTCGGGTAGTGGACACCATCTAGGAGAAGATCGCGCAGGCACTGACAAAAGCATCAGAGCTCAAGGAAAATTTCCAGATGATCACTAAGGAGATCGAGGAAGCTCAGAAGGATTAGGTGGCTTGGGACGAGCCACATGTCAGTGTTAGGGGCCTGTTGGAAGTAGGCCGAAGTGGAAAGAAGGATGATCATGGGGAAAGAAAGCGTGCAGAAATGGAAGTAACAGTTGAAGGGAAACACAACACGCGCACATGCAAGGAAGCGTGCACAAGGAAATCAACAGCTGGAAGTAAGAACAGCACGCGCGCATGGGAGGAAGACCTAATGTCGGTAGGGTTAGGGTTTTTGTAATACATTGTAAATGGCTGAAGAGCCCGATAGATATAAATATAGATACGTAGGTATAATAGCAAGTTCCTTTTTTGTGTTGTGTAAGGTTGGTTCTCGATTAGTTCCCCTTTGTATTGTTCATACTGGTTATGTACGATCCGATACGATATGTAATGGTGTGATGAACTATTTTGTAAGATGTTGAGCTATAGCAGAGAGGAGAGAAGGAAGATCTGAGGATTAGATCGCAGACTGTAGAGCCTGGTGTGATCTAGTTCGCCTCACATAGATCTTACCCATCTGAGGAGAAATGTAAGTGTGTGATGCTGGAGATGTAGAACTACCATAATAAAAGAGCCAAGAGCCAAATCTTTGTGGACGTAGCCCAGGAGGGGGTGAACCACGGTAATATCTGTGTAATGTGATGAAAGCATACACATATTTATCCCTTGTTCAATAGTTATTTGTTGTGTTTAATGAATGAATGTGTTATTATATTGCATGTTTAAATGTTGTTGCGATATTGAAGGAATAGCCATGGAAGTTACCGTATAGTCGTGAATAACAGTAGGTTGCAATTTCGAGTTATAATAAATGGTTCAAAATATGGATCCCTTATCTCACGCTCAATCCTAGGTTGTAAACACATGAGTCTTACAGCCACCCACTAAAGTTATCTTGGGTGAGACGGGGCGATGCATTTTATGTGTTGTGTTGCCTTCTAGTTTACCAGGAGGGCCGATAGTTTTAGAGGCTTTTGTTGGAAACCCGAAAGACATGAACCCTGGGTCAATAAGAAACTCAAAGTAGAATAGGGGAAGAGTTAACCCAACAAGTGTCAACCTTTTTGGTTGAGGTATGGTTGTCTTATGACCCCCAAAACAATCTCTACTTCCAATGTCATTATTGTGTGTAGCCTTATTTTTGACATCAATATGATGAGCATTTTGCATAGCTTCCACAACACTTGTAGGTTGTCTTAAGAAAATCTCATGTTTAATGTCTTCTTTTAATCCACCCATGTAAGCTTCCAATAAGTGTTCGTCACTTATGTTATCCACCCTTGTGGCCAATACCTGGAATTCAAAATTATAATCTTTAATATCACCTAAGTGCTTGATTCTTGTCAATTGACTGAAGTAGTCTTATTCCCAAACCTTCCCATATTGTGATTCTAAGTCTCTTGTAAATAAACTCCAAGTGTAGTGATATAAAGGGGGCTACCTTTTCACTATCCATTGATACCATTGATATGGTTTTATCTCAAAGTTCAAGGTTGCTATGCGAATCCTTTTCTTATCATCCATAATATTATGTAGTTCGAAATATTGCTCTATTTGGTTCACCCAGGCAAAGAACTTTGCACCTTCAAACTTCTTTAATTCAATTTTTGGAAAGTTGAATTTAGGACCCCCACCATAATTAACTCCACTATTAGAGTTAATTCCACTTGAAAATTTCTTAGTATCAGTAGGTTGTTCAACATGAATACTACCTTTATTTTCATGGGTTCTTGGAATTTTGATATCTCCTTTAGGGGGTCTCTCATCTAGAGTCTGGTATATCAAGGAAGACAAAGAAGTATGTAATTTTTGCATATTTTAATCCATCTTACTTGTCATGTCCTCCATCTTCCTATTAATCTTGTTTTCTATTTCTTCCATCATTTGTTCTCTATTTTCAATGATCTTCATTTCCATTTGGCGATAAATCTCATCGATTTCATCTTGAGTCATGATTGAGATTTCTAGACGTTTAATTGGCGTTGTCATCTTTTTTCGACCCATGTAGAATAAAAATAATAATACTTCTCTTTTCCCTCTTTATCATAAACTTTGAATCACCAAAAACAGATCTTCCAATAAAAATTTATGCCAATTACAAGTTGCGTACCTTTCAAACCCTTAATTTGGAGTCTATCCTCTAGGTCGACCTTCCTTCTGGTGTAACTGTAAAATTTCAGCCCTTCCGAGTCTAAAATTTTGTATTGGAGTCCTATGATATGTCCTCTCTTCAATGCCATAGATCTGATCAAAATTGGATGTGCCAACTGGAAGTTATGGTAACTTTCCCACATCTTGCTGATTTTTGGACTCTCCAAGAGAGTAAACTTGTAGAGCGTGCCACGTGCACACTATTTGATATATGATTCTGAAAAATGCACCAAAAATAGAAAATATTTTCGAGTTCCAATGAAACTAGTCTCATGCAATTTGTATCCTTGTTGAAGAAGATATTCCTATTTTACCCGAAACACTTATTTGAGACTAGTTAATAAGACTAGTCAAATACCCTATCTTCCACAGGGTGTATCTCCGAAAGTGTGATCATCCAGAAGCTCAATTTTTTACCAAAAATACCTTGATATTTATTCTAAATAACCTCTTATTTTTACGGTCCGAAGAATCCCAAGAAAACATTTCTAGTGAAAATGCTAAGATGACTTTCTTGGAGAAGAAAAACCCTAGGATCAATGAGCTCTGATACCAATTGTTATGATCCAATGCCTTAAAAATGATAAGAAATCAATAAATTACAGTCCACTTCGAGGGGGAAATCTCCCTTACAATATATCCACTTCATAACACAATATGGGTTGAGATAAGATGCTCCTAGGACTAGCTCTCCTTGGTGTATATATAGGAGACAAAGGGTACAATTATAATGAAAGGGTGCGATGAAGGGGTTCAGAGCCTACATACAATTATAATACAAGAAATATAATGATTCAATAAGGGGTTTTATACATAAAAATGGGGCTTTGTCTAGGGCTTAACAATACATTGCTAGTCCACATTCTTCCCTCTTTGGTTCTTCTTGCTTCCTTTTCCACACCTTTGTGTATTTTTCTTTATGATTGGTAAGAACATATTCTTCCCAATTTTGTTTAGGAGATTGTATTATGTTTCTTCTACAATCACAGCTTATGTGCCCATAGTTATTGCACTCATAACATTCAATGTTGTAATCAAGCAGGGGAGCAAATGAATTGTAGCTTCTATCAACAAACCCATGAGAGCTTGTCATTTTGTTGTTCATGTAATCATTTTTTGAGGTCTTATAAGAACCTTTATTTCTATCTCTCACGTGATCAATTCTTGCATAAGCTCTACAATCTAGTGCTTTATGACCAAAGTTATTGCAAGAAAAAAGATAGCCGAGAAAGAGATTTTGGTACCGGGTTGTGAAAGGCCTTCTTGGTGGAACAACTCTTATGAACTCATTATTATTATTCTTGTGAGAAGAATTAGGTTTCTATTGGTCATCATTTCCTTTCCTATTGTTGCTTTCATTGTTGAAGGAGTCTTTGAGAATATTAGCATAGTTTTTAGTATTTTCTTTATTTTCCTTTTATGATGGCTTTGTGACCTTAGTACTTGCATCTCCCTCAAGGGTCCCTTGTTTTTCGTCATAGCCAAGACCTGTCTTGATGAATTGTGACCTTTGGTAACCAAGAATATTATCCAAGATTTTAGTACTCTTTCCGAACTTCAAGCTTCTACTCAACTGATCAATTGTTTTCTCTAGTTCCTTTCTTAAAGAAACGATTTTAGCCACTAGTATCTCGCAATTTTCTTCCTTTTCTTCCAGCTATCTTCCCACCACTTTTTCTATCCTTTTTGCTTCTTCTAGTTGATTCTTCAGGATGGTAATTATTTTTTTTGTTTCATCAAGATCATGATCCTTCTTTTCATATTTCTGCAATTGCTCTTTTTGCTTTTTATTCTTTCCCTTGAGTCTGTGTATTTCTTCTAAGGTATTAACGAGTTTTGCCTAAGATTCACTTCCCCATCAATGTCTTCTTCTTCTTAATATGATTTTTCTTTCTGATTGTATTCATTTTCTGTATTAGTAGACTTTACATCCATGACCATGAAGATGAATTCTTCTTTGTTAATATTAGAGACATATCCATCACTTTCTTTAGACAAGCTATTGTCCTTTCTAGAGTAAAACTCTTCTTCTTAGTATATTTTCCTCTTTTGTGTTTATAGGGTTTGCTTTTATTATTATGTTCTTCTTCATCATTATTGTCTTCCCTTTTTACATATGGACATTTAGAAAAAAAATGTCGTACTCTACCATAAATAAAACATTTGAAAGGTAGCTTACCTTTGTATCTGACAGATCCTCTTCTCAACTTTCTCATTAATTGTGCTTCTTTTGTATTTGATTCATGGTTGGAACAATCACAAGATTTGTGTCCTTTTATCTTCTTTGATTGCTTTGAAAGCTTCTTACTTCGGTGTTGACTTTTCTTTTTCCATCCTCATCCTATATGCAGTGAGAATCCTACACAATTCATCCATTGTTAATGAATCAAAATCCTTCGTTTCTTCAATGGTGGAAACTTTGGCATCAAATATGAAGGGAAGTGACCTTAACACCTTTTGTACAATCATTGATTCTTCAAACTTTTCGCCAAGTCCTCTGATGGTGCTAACAATTTCATCAACGAGGAGAAGATAGGCTGCAACATTCTCTTCATCTTTCATTTTGAGGCTCTCAAATTGTCTTCTATGAGTTTGGAGCTTTACCTTCCCAACCTTGTCATCGCCTTCATAGATATTTTGAAGCTTGTCCCAAATTTATCTTGTCGATCTGTAGTGTATCACTTTGACAAACTCAGACTTTGATAGACTATACAAGATGGCATTCATGACTTTTGCATTATTTTCACTTGGCTTCTTCCCGACCACATCCATTGCTGGAGTTGTTGGGGATGTATAACCAGTTATGACTGATTACCAAACATCAAAATCAAGGTCCATTAGATATGTTCACATCCTTATGCTCCAGAAGGCGTAGTTTGTTCTGTCAAACAACAAACATTTTTTGCGAAGACACCTTCTTGACTAGCCATGTGTTCTCCCTAGATCTTCCTTCCAACGGTTAGATTATTTCCAAAGGAACATGCTCTGATCCAATTGTTGAATGTATGCTTATACTGAGAGGGGGGGTGAATTGTTATAAGACACTTTTTACTTTAAATGAACATTCATCAATCATTCATTAGCTTTAAAACAATAAATGCACGTAAAATCAAATCATAGTACACATAGTTTAATTTGGAAACCCTTGTGGGAGAAAGCCATAAAAACTTATCTTTATAAATGTATGTAGGCACCAACCTATTGTTACAAAGCTTGATGGCACCAACCTACTAGAGACACCAATCTCTTCGGCTAACCACCAACTCAACAAGAAATTGTGTAGACACCAACCTACTAGAGACACCAATCTCTTCAGTTGAGCACCAACTCAACAAGACCTATATAGGCACCAATATAAGATCTTCATGCATAGAGTACTTCTAACTTCACCTGCATGATTCATAACTTATGTAATTGACAACATCATCATACCCTTAACTTTCATACTCCAACGCTTCTCCTTGCTTCATACCCCGGACATAGCTTCAAACCCTAGTAATATTTCGCCTTCATGCCCTAGCGAACCTCATAACATCATTCCCAAAATACAACTCCAGAATGCATCATCACAACCTCAAAACAACGTACTTTGCAACATCATAGACCTTAGTCCTTCATAGTGCACCTTTAAAACTCTAAGAAACCTCCTCTTTCCCATAGCTCCTCTTGCGCACCTCAGATGTCTTATGCACACTTGTAGTTTCTCTTCTTGCTTGGATGCTCTTCAAATGCGCATATCTATCCTGTATTTATAGTGTTTATGCATTCACTTTTGGGGACAACTTGTACTTTCTGGCTGGGCCAACCTAACATAATCTTTCATGTCTCCTCATTCCTATAGAATTAGAGGGAGTGTTATATACCATTGGAAAGGTCTCGTAATAAGATTTTCAACCATATATTATATGCTCCCATTTGATTTGGTTCTTCATAGTAAATAGACCTTCAAATATAGGGTATCCAAAATGAGCATCAAAAATCCAAAAACAATATTTCCAACAATATCCATCTTGCAATATTTATCTTGGACATCTGTAGTCTCCCCCTGTCCCTGACATCAATGACAAAAATATTTCCAACAATAACCTAGGCCTAAAATGCTTGGAAAGGGATTTTGGAATTGGGTGATTACATGAATCTAAATATAGTTGGGGACTCTGGAGTTGGCCCTACCTCAATGGATTACAAAGAACTTCAAAAGATCAGAAGAGTCCTCAAAAGTCACGAGGAGCAGATCCAATGTGACAGGTCATATGTATATTTTGTCACCTCTAAAGTCCATGAGAATGACTACCAGGTCAATTCTCAAACTGTAGTGATCATGAATACTCTTGTGGAACAAAAGCATAAGATTGTTGTTCTTGAAGTAGAATGTAATCTTCTCGGGAATATGGTGATAAACTTGAGCAAGGAAGATCAATCAAGAGCATCTAATCAAAGACTTTCGGGGGGGGGAACCAAAGGAAGATGAAATTGTGCACTAGCTTACTGATGACATGGGCATAGTAAAGCAAGACTTTGCCTCTTTGATTGTCGATTGAGAAGAATCTACCTGTCACCATGCCTTTTCTGAAGTACAATGTTTTTTAAGGTTATTAAAATTTTAGGCCTTTATTATTAAAAATATAGTATCAAGAAATACGAAGAAATTATGTATAATAATATAGATAGTGTCTTCTATGGAAATGTAGTTTATAAGGTTATTTGTCTAAAAATCTCAAACCAAACCTATAATGTAATCTTGCTACAAGCTTATTTGTAGATACTAACATGTTTGTAAGAAATTAAAAAAGAAACAAAAGTAGAATAATAAGTTTTTAAACACAAATCCTAGTACATATGACCTCTAGTACATATAACCTTATTGATTCATTTATCTTATTAGTCCCTGTCGTAGGCGTAGAGGGACTATAGCGATCAATAAATCATTGACCTGGTATTAGATTGTGCATTCACCAGAAATATTTCCATATTGTCTATTGTTGGAACAAGGGAAGTGAAGACATCGATTTTAATATAATAAAAAGTATCATGTTTGTCAAGATCTGATTGGACAAAGGATTGGAGGTCTTATTGCAGCCTTCACTATTCCCAATGTTAAATATATTGGCCTGTCCAAAGTATCTGGTAGTATATGGTATTTTTGAATTATATATTTTATTATGCATTGGTCGACGGTGGATTAATGTTAGCATTAGTTCGAATGTCTACCTTAGCATTTTATGCTGAGTAGAATACATTCTCTACCATATTACTATGTCTGATTTTTGCTTTATTGTTGCGTGCTTCGAGAGAACAGGTTTGCCACGCTGCATATTTTCTTAAATGCTTGCACAGGCCTACGCCCTTCGACGGTCCTGACAGTCTTAATTGTTTACCTAATAGCTATGGCAGTGTTAAATGATTATTGTACAGATGGGTTGCAATACAGTTTCGTTCATGGTCGGCATCGCTGCTCGAGTGTTTGATCCTTGTTTGGTGCTTCGTTCCATGGTTCTGGTTCTTGTTTGATTAAACTTTGCAAAGTTGAGGTCCCGCAATTGCAGTTCGAGCTCTTCGTGGTTGTTCACTGGTTTGTTGTTTTTCAACTTTGCAATTTGTTGGACCTGTTGTTGTGGTTTGCAGTTTTTGGGGCTGAGCTCTTGTCATCCTTTATTGACAGGTAAGTTTCCCTGTTGTTGCTATTTTTCAATGGTGGTAGTCCCACCATCTTTGTCTGTGCTCTTAGTTTCTGTTCCTGGAAAGCATGCGTCTTGCAATGCAGAGGGATTTATGAAAATTAGTTGGGATCCATCAGAAGAGGGAACCATCGGGCGGGGTCTGTATGCAGGGTATGCTTTCATTCTGTGGGTGGGAACACTGCATATACCTGTTCTATTTCTACTGAGTAAAGTTATTGTTTTATTTATTTCTCTATTTTCTTCTCATCTTCTATGGGGACTAGGGGGGATTGAAGTTGAGAAGAAGAAGGTTCAAAGATACATACGGGAATTGGTGCCTTGCTTTGTTTTTTTTTTCTATTTTGCTACCTTTTATTTTTTTCTCCTACTTTTCTCTATTTTCATAGAAAGTGAAACTATGTAGCAGATAGCTTCAAAGTGACAGTTGAAGAGATGGATGGGGTAATAGATGTTGAATCGTACGAAATAGTTGCACAGTCCATTATACATGACAACATTGACGTGGTTTTGCATAGCAATGCGCTTTTTAGATTGGATGCATTCTCGTATACTGTTGGGGATTGCCTTTTTGATACATTCCAGGTTCTATTGAATTTCTATTATTCATCGACTGAGCTACGCAATGGATTGATAGATTATTTCTTGACCTGTTTTAAAAATGGCGATGTCGAGGTTTTGCAATCCTATGAATACGAACTGGAATCTGATTTTCTTCGGCAGTTGCATGGAAAACAAGATGTCACTACGTATTTTTGAAAATTGCGGTTGTCTGCATCTCCAGTTCTGCCTCTGCATGAGAGGGGACTTTGGGGAGATACATTTTGTATACGATGGATGTCTAACTGGCTGAATATATCAGTTTCCATTTGGTCATTGACAAGAAAAACAAGATATCTACTATTCAATAAAACTGCATCTGACAATCCATATTGCATCCTGTTCCATGATGCCAATGCCCTCAGTGGCCATTATGAACCACTGGTGTACAAAAAAATGCCCATATGCAATATAGAAGGTCCTCATATCTACTTGTCTGTTATTTGCAAAGACCTTCAATCGCAATGCAAAGGGATTTTGCATGGCATAGATTGTCATGGTTTACAACTGGCAACAAACGTTGTGTCTAGTTGTGGAGATAGTTTGTTCAATGCAATTTGTTGTTTGGTACTAGCAGAATTCGATGTTCAGTCACTGCGACTTTACACTATACAGTCCTTTTGCAATGCAATTATAGGCGGCAGCCAACAAGCTTTTAGGTGCTTGCATCAGCACCTTTGCCCATATCTCGTACAAAATATGCTGGTAGTTGGAAGTTGGCAGGAATACCTTGTGAACATGGTGCTTCCATATGAAAAAGGGTGTATGGAGGGTTGCAGATTCTGTTTGCAATGGTTGTCTTTCATATTCGGGGTTAATATCCAAGTGTGGTTGCCCTTGCCAAATGCCACTATCCATTCCTGGGTTATTGATTCAAATTACAATCAAACAATTGACATCCTTTCGTTGAAAACAGATACAACACATATCCATTATGAACCTTTGCTTGCACATATCGGTAGTTCAAGGTTTATTGTCCATGCCACCCAAACGGCATCGACTTTGCATACACGTGGAATGTTTTTTTGTGAAAATGAAAGTCCTCCCAGTTGCGATATGGGCAGACAGGTCTTGAACAAAAAAAACATGCGTAAAATTCATGACAATTGTGATGAGGCCATAGACCACTTAGACAAAAAATGTAGAGTAAGTTATCACAATTTGAAAAAAATTATTCGTCAAATTCGCCCAACTTCTAATAAGGTCATAGAGGCCTTGAACAAAAAATGTAAAGTAGTTTCTCAGAAACTGGGTGAAAGTGAAATTCATCCCAATTGCCACCAGATCATCCTGCCCTTGGGCAAGAAACGTAGACTAAGTTACCACAACTTGAAAAAGGTCATGCGCAAGAGAAAAAAATACATTGCTACACTTCCTTTTAGAGAGAAACTCACATATCACAATGTAAAGAAATTTGTTCGTGTAGAACAAAGCATAAATAGGTGTGATTGCATATCCCAGAATGGTGATGCAACTGTACGACTTCGTGATCTACAAGCAACACCATGCAGTAGTAGCAATGAACACCAGGAAACAATTTCTACGAATACTTCCCTGTGAAAGAAAAATGCAAGACAGAACTACATGAAACAAATGAAAGACACTCCTTCCATTGCATGTGCAATTTGTGAACAATTGAATTTTTCAAAAAATAGTAAGTCTTTCACGCCTGATTTGCAAGCAGAATACCTCCGCTTGACAGCCTAGGATAAATAATTTTCCAGTGCAAAAGTTTGTCTTCCATGCAAACGATCGCTTGAAAATGGAAAACTACCACAGTTTGCAACCCCTGACCGAATAAGATGTAATACAACACTAGCAGATGTAAGTGCATTTACAGAACTCGAGGAGAGACTTGTGTCTCTGCGAATTGCATTTGCCCAAATTAGACCTTGGGGCTATAAATGACCCGAGATGGGCTTAACATGATCAATTATTAATGTGCCTATTCAGCTAGATGTTGTGCAAAAAGCATTGCCACAATCTATTAACAATACAATTACAATCATTGTGGCTCTGAAAAGACACTTGCGATACAAAAATGCCTATCAGACAAGTAAAGTGTGTGTGCATGTTGTTATGAAAGCATTAAAGGAATTATGTTCCAGAGCCCTGTACAAAGTAGAGAACATTTGTATAAATGCCAACTGGAATAGTGTTCTCACAGAAGAACATGGCAACTCTGCAGATACTCTTGAGAATCATAGTGATTTTGATGCAAGTGATGAATCAGACAATGAAACAGCTGTTGAAACATTGGTGCATGGATTCACTGATTCACAGTGCATTCGTGACTTGCAAGACAAAATTGTCGAAATTGCACCTGCCGAGGAGCAGCGTCCACTTGGAATATTCAAGGACAAATTCGCTAAGGAAATGAACTTTCCAACACTTTCCTATGGAGATCCACGTGGCACTGATATTACAGAATGATTCAGTTATCATAAAATAGTCCGATGGGAGCTGCTACATTCAAGCGGTTGCTTCTCCTGTCACATAACAAATTTGTTTTTCAAGACAATGCGCATAATAATAGAGCAAGTTATGTCTTGCATGTGGGTCCGAATAAGAAAAGGCCAGTTACAAGGAAGAAAGTTGTTCGTGAAGGATGTGAAGTACAAAGTTAACCTAGAAAAAAATATGAAATCTGATATTGGATACATAGATTTCAAAAACATCCGCACCTCTCCTGACTATTTGCAACAAAACAAAAAAAATATTTTTGCAATGATCCGGCAATTAGGCTCGCCAACATTTTTCATCACATTTACAAGTGCAGAGCACTGCTGAGATCCATTGGTTGTTGCAGTATCTGACCTGCATAAGAACAGGAAACGTAAAAAAAAACGGATACACTGGAAAATAGCGACATTGACTACCTCATAAGAAAAGACCTGGTGACATCTACTCGCTACTATAGACATAGAATAAATGCTTTGAGACAATTGATATGCCATGATGAAACGTTTTTCGGAAAAATATCGGACTACTTTTTTGTCATTGAATTCCAGAATAGGGGAAATGAACATGACCACGCACTGTTGTGGATAGAGGATGCACCAGTGTATGGAGTCGATAACAATTTAGAGATCGAACAATTTGTGGATAAATACATAACATGCAACACAGATCATTTGCATCCAGAACTTGCGAAAGTCCATAGACATTACCATACAAGAAGTTGTAGAAAACAAAAAAACTCACATTGTAGATACAACTTTCCCGTGTCGCCAATGAGAGCTACAAGAATCATAGAGCCAATTAGTGTAGAGGAAAATGTTGTTGTTGAGAAATCTAAATCCTTGTTCGCATTTATGGAAGAAGGGGGATTTGACGAAATGATGAGCTTTGATGCCTTCTTGACATAGGTAAATCTTTCAGAAGATGAGTACATCCAAACCATATAATGTACGCTTACACAACCAACACTTTTCCTTAAACGAAAACTCTCCCATATTTGGAACAACAGTTTCTCCAAGGATATGCCAGTTATGTGGAAAGAAAATACAGATGCGCAGTATGTGCTGAATGCATATACTGCAACATCATACTATACCTCACATATGACGAAGCTTGACAAATCTATGACAAGTGCATTCATAAAAATACGCAAAGAACATGAAAGAAGTCATATTGATGCCATACAAATGATACACACACTTGGCAATACATTGCTTAATCTTCAACAAATGTCTGCTTAGCAAGCAATTCACATTACACTTTCCTTGCCCCTCACTTGTACTTCAAGAAAATGTGTCTTCATAAACACATCTCCACTTGAAAAATGCACATCTGTCCTTAAACCATCGGTTTTGCTGCAATAAGAGCCCGACAATTCAGAGGACATGGTATGTCGCTCTATTATTGATTATTACATTCAATGTCCATCTCCTATTAGGCATATCTGCTTAGCAGAATTCGTATCGCATTACAAAAAAAATGGTGCACCCATATCAAAAAGAAAAAAACCCTTTGTCATAGGATTTGTCAAATACAACAAACATTGTGACTATGAAAACTATTGTAGAGAAACATTGTTGTTGTAGGTTCCGTTCGATGAAAACAGAGAGACATTAATGTATAACTTTTGTACATGGGAAGCTGCGTATGTTGCGTCTGAGACTATGGTGCACATCAATGAAGCTAGATTTACCTACAATGTTAATCCAACATAGGGCGATCTAGAGGTTTCACTTAATGACCTCGAAAACCCTGGCGATCATGATGACACATTCAGAGACCCAAAAACAACCAGAACTGCTTCAGATTCCTATGACTTACAAGGAGATTTGCCTCGTCCTCCAGCGGCTGGAAGTGCAAAACGTATCAATCTTGGTTTTCAAGTTACAAAACATCCTTCCCTAATTAAAAATAATGAATACCACAGAATAGGACGTTTGTTGAATTGTGAACAACAAACAATTGTAAAGGATATTGCTCTTAAAAAACGCTTGAACATGAACAGTCATGTGCACGTGTTCCTTACAAGCGGAGCAAGAACATGAAAGACATTCACAACAAAAGCATTGTTCCAAATGCTTATACGAATCTATGATTCAAACAATTCCTCTGATCCTATGAAACCAAAGGGCCTAACAGTTGCATACACAGGAAAAGTTGCATACAATGTTGGTGGAACAATAGTCCATTCTGCATTTTTAGTGCCTTTTAACAAGTCACAGTTTCTTCCACTTAGCAAGGAAATGTTGGATACTAATCCGGATTTATGTAGGAACACAATGAAATACAGAAATACACATAAACATGGAAATGCAATGGAAATAAGACTTCATTTCATTAATAACAAATGATTGAAATATGCTTACAGACAAGATGGAAATAAACTAGCTAGGGCGTTGGTAGCTTATCTCTGAGAAGAGATGTGGCGACTATTGGCCTCTGAACTGTGTTACAATGAGGCTCGAAGGCCTATTATTATTGAGAAACAATGGAAAACCCTAAACATCCAAAGACCTAACCCTAGGAGATGAAACGCCAAGACTATGGGCCC
>JASDQU010013543.1:147406-163848 GCA_032191745.1 Picea mariana | reverse complement strand
CACCTTCGCAGCTAACATCACATTTTATTATTAAAACATAGAAATACAATTCATGTATTACATCGCTTTGACCGTAGACACACATTATATATACATAAGCATTAATTAAACTAGGTATTATATTGGGGATGTTACATTCCCCCTCCCCTACAATTGTACGTCATCCTCAGTGCACATTATGTACACATGCATATATGCAAATTTACATCACAATACTTAGAAATAAAATTCTACAAATTTACAACTCTAACAACACTTCCAACCTTAATCTCATGTTCCTCTCAACTCGTGGACCCAAGGAATGCATCATTCGTTTATCAGAGCTAACCCAAGGGATAAACTATATGTTTATCAGGGATAACCCAAGGAATGAGCAATTATTTAATCAAGGTCCCCAACACTGGTTGATTAGGACTTTGAGATGTGGTCCCGGAACTCTAGCTACTCAAAATGGGGTTTTTCATTTTACTTTCTTCAAAATTGTCAAAAATTTGCGAGTATTCTTCCCACATGTATTATTAATGCTTCCATGTAGCATATTCAGGAACGTATAAGGTCCATTGAACCTTTACCAACCCTATAGCCTTGTTCCTGAGCACTTTGACTTTCCAGTCCAAGATGTGTATTGGTTCCACCCGGAAATCCCCTTCGTGCTCCAACTGGATCACATTCCAATCAATTATATGCTTAGGGTCAGGCACATATTTATTTAATAATGACACATGAAATACATTATGCACTCTCATCGATGCCAGAAATGATAGCATTTATGTAACTGGCTTTATCTTTTCTAAGATTTCAAAAGGTACACAATATCTTGTTGCCAACATTGGGAAACTTCCTAATCTCAACAAACTTCCCTTCGCCTTCACTTTCAAGAACACATGTTGTCCCACTTTAAAATCTCTAAGCACTCTATTCTTGTCTACATAGATTTTCTGTCTATCCTAGGCAGCTTTTAAATTCCTCTTGATCTTTGTCATTTGCTCTTCCATTTCCTTTAACAAATCTGGCCCAACAACTATTTTGTCTAATGGATTATCCCAACTCATTGGTGTGTTACATTTTCTACCATACAATGCTTCAAAGGGACCCATTTTCAATGAGGCCTGATACGAATTATTATAAGCAATTTCAACTAAATGAATATAATCTTCCTACTTTGAAGGTTGATCCATCACATACATTATAAGCATGTCCTCAATTATTTTGTTAGTCCTCTATGTTTTCCCATCTAACTCTGGGTGATACATTGTACTGAGATTTAAATTTGTCTCAAATCCTTTGAACAAACCTTTCCAAAAATTTGATGTGAATTTTGGATCTCTATCTGAAACTATTGCCTTAGGCACTCTGTGTAGCTTGGAAACTTCTTTCATATAAACCTTTGCAATATTTGTTGCCTTGTGTGTAGTCTTCACCGGAATGAAATGTGTTTCCTTGGTCAAATTTTCCACCACCACCATGATGGAATCATGCCACTACTACATATGGGCAGAAAAATGTTGGATTACTGAGGGGGGGTGAATCAATAGTAGAGAAAATTAATCATTTTTAATCATAAAATGCAAGTGTTATATCAATGTAGAATTATCATCCAATAGTTGCAGAGTAAATAAACAATGAAAAAATGAGAAATCATACACATACACAGTACACCAGTGTTTTTACGTGAAAACCCAAAGCAGGAGAAAACCACAAATTTTTGTTTCTTATATGTCTTTAAGAATTATATTCATTGGAAGCACCAACTTCCTTTGTTTTCTAGATGCCACTGGAAGGAGGCTCCAACCCCCTAGTTTCTTAGGCTACAACCTAAAGTAAAATCCAACTCCCCAATTCTCTGGCTATAACCAGCAGGATGCTACAACCGGAAGGTGGCTACAACCACCTGTCCTTGCCCCGTCCAACCACCCTGTCGTAGAAGTAGAATGATGGAACCACTGTCGCACTATCACTGTGAGATATATTGTTATAAACATGTACCAATCAACCTTCGCCAAACAACCTGTCACAATCTGTATCAAATAACCTGTAATCAACCTGTACCATAAACAAGTGCATCAACCATGCACCAACCTGTACCTCAACATGTACCATCAACAAGTGCATCAACCATGCACCAAATATGTACCAATCATGCATCAAATACACATAAACTATGACTCATCAATATGTACCAACATCATCAACTATACACCTTATGTATGAGCCAACTCATCAACTACTTGTCTCAACCATGTACCCAACATGTACCTCAACCAAAATCCCTCATCAATTTCATCATCCAAATCTGATTTGTGACTCTCTAATAGACTTGGTGTATATGTTCACATACCTGCAAAACTTCCTTAACTTTAACACTAAGAGACTAGCATTTTCATCAAACTTTACTTTAGTATCACATGAATAATTTTGGATTAGTCAACAACCCTAACTTGAAATAATCATAACTATATGCCTGTAATGAATAAAGATCTGAAAATAGTACAACCAAAAAAACCCTTCCTATTGCCCACAACCCTACATCTGATGGAGTGTTATAGGATGTACAACCAAACAAGTATTTGTCAGATATATCTTCGTCAAGTGAGGGAAGTTCAGGTAGAATAGAGGAAAGTGAGACATCTAGTAGGTCTAACAAGCAGAGATCAACTAGAGCTGATAATATTAGAAGAAAATTTCATATACACAAGGAATTTTTTCTAGCTAGAGGGGGGTCATGTTCTTATGATGATGAGAGCATAGACGACATCGATGTTCCCTTGAGGTAAAAACATCTAGTGAAATGATTAGTACCCAAGGATATTCTTCAAATAAACATTGATTTTTGTGTCAACAAAAGGATATACCGCATTTCTCCATCGCCATTACATGGTTTGGGGATATTTTCCATGGATGGCATAAAGGCCTGTTACGGTAGATTAACTTAATTGACACAGTATGTGGGACCTTGTTACATCTACAAATATTGGATACATCTAGTCTAATATAAAAAAAGTATGCGAATATATGGCATGGCTACAAATTATATACAACTAAAAGACAATGATTAAAATAAAGGAGAACCTATGTATATTGACAGAAGGCCAAAAGTAGTGGGGAATATTGTAGGGTTTATAAACAATACATGACCCGCGACAAAAAATAAACAACCCAATTGTGTATTTGAGGGGTGTGAAGGAAATTTTGTATTCATATGTGCAATAAAATCAATAGTTGTAGGGGAAGATTTGTTGATTCATTACAATTTGAATTGAGTAGATACAGATGTTTCTATTATGGGGATGGTACGTATACTATTTTACCAAACTTGTAAGAAATGACTCTTATATTTCATGATTATCATTTATTGTAATATATTTTCATGCATCTTGTAAGTTAAGAAAACATTTTAATACATCATGGTTCTTATATTGTGGCATGGTGATCAGAGTCGAAGGGCAACAACACTTTCTTGTGTCTCAGTTAAAATTAACAAAAAAATGTTCAATAAATTTCATGAAAAGTAGAACAAATCCAAATTCCTAACACCTTTCCATAATGAGATCCCATGAGATCCGATGAAACATTGTATAATTTAAGTGTAAAATCATTTTGACTCAAGGGTTTTGTTGGCCATATTTAACAAGACATCATAAAAATCATCCATTGTTAATGACTAATCGCACGAGCCTAGAAGTTTCTAACAACCTAAATTCTAAAATACATAATGTCACACCAATCACTCCTTATGTTATTTAGTCACTCTTTACTTTGATGTTTTTAGCATGCCATGTTTTTGTCCCATGCCTATTCATGAACTAACTTTATTTTGAATACATTTGAATGTCTTCTATTTTTTCTAATTCTTAGATTCACATTACATTATTGGAAACACCATTGTCCCGAGGTGATAGGGGGAAGGAAACAACCTTAGCGTAGTCCTCAAATCCTGTAGAGGAAGTGCTTACTAATGAAGAAATTGTTCCCTCTACCAACCTAGTGCAAACAATAAGGAATCATGTGAGAAGTTCAAACATCAAACTCGCTTCTTTGATTCAGATTTTGTCATGGACACAAAAGATAAATGAAATAATTGAATCCTTGATTGACAAAATTCATCGCTGTGGGGTAAGAAAGATCTTCAATTATCCCATTTATTTATTTTGGATTTTAATTTTTATACTCTTACAATTTTTTTGACAGGTCTGAATTCGCCCGAAGACAGTAAGGGGTCACCCCCGGTAAGAAGTCCCAATTAGAACTCTCACCGTTTGGAATAGGGAACCCATCCGGATTCTGGCTCAGTAGCCATTTTTGGTTTGGTTTTACCGGTTGTGGCCTGATCCACCGATGAGGGTGAGTGATGGATGGTTATAAAAACAGAAGATGAAAATGAAGACTATGTAAATGTAGGTCTAATTTATTTCTAACCTATCCTATCCTAGCTAGGAGAGAACTATAGTAACATAATGAGTTGTAATGAAACTAAATTATGCATAAACCCCAATTAGATAGTTTTCATGAAGGCACACAACTAGAAACACATGCATACATGTTTATAGCCATAAAATTATAAGTCACATTTATGCATACATTCACAATTCATTCGCTTGGGACATGTAATATAAGAAATAGTAACAAAACTGCAAGAAAACATGCATTGCATCAAAATAGTCCATAAAAAATCATTCTCTTACAGCCCATGTGAACAACAAACATTCTGATTGAAATAGTTCGCATCAAAACAACAACACATGTGAGTCCTTCTCTCTGTCAAAATTTGGCCCTGAGGGCTTCTCCGTATTAACAATTTCAGCAATAGTACATGAAAACTCTAAAGAAATCTCTCTAATTTTAGTTGACATTGTATTCCCAAAATAGTTTGGAAGTGTACAATGCTTGAAGAGACAAAATCCCCTTCTTTGGGTTCCATTCGAGCATTTATTGAGGTTTCAATATGACCTTTTGCCTTTTGTCTCCCTTTGTGACCTTTCGTCTTCCAATGTTTGTCTTATCCTCTTTGTGATGATGAGTAACAAAAATAACAGTTACATTTCAAATTTGTCTCCTAGTGCTAGTGGGCCTTCATGGATTTTGGTCATATGTTCCTTGCACATCATGAAGATTGTCCTAGGAATGAGAACATATTCTCCATCCGAGTTTAAAAGTTGATCGTAATGGAGTTTCTAGATCTCCTCTTCATCCATTTTCCTGATATTTTCTTTCTTGCTCCTCTATCATTGCTACATATTTCGTTATTTCTCCTTCGTCATCTTTAGTAGTAGATTTCATTGCGAGAATTTTGAGCACAACCCTCCTTCGCTTGGTACATGACACCATTCAACAGATAGTAGATGAGAGTAACTCCAAATAAACCATCAAGACTAATCATTAGAATGCATATAATTGAGGCATTAAATAATTGAAATATCAAGGAAGCTTCCCTGGATTCAATCCCTGTTGCATTGTCATTGATGTCAAAGATTTGATGTCAAGTATTGATTGTTGGATCATGTGGTCAAATATGTAATTGATTTCTGAGGGATAATGTCATGAGGTGTCATAGTAGTGTTGTCATGGGATGTTGTTCTAGATGAATTGATGTATAAATGGGATGATGTAAAGGTTGGTCATTGTGATGTGAATATGGGATCATGTAAAGGTTGGTGATTTTTGTATTTTCATTATTGATAAAGAAGTATCAAATGGATGAACTCCAAAGTAGTCCCCTTATGTTAAAATCCCTCATAGGAACATGCTTTATGAAGTCCAAATGGTTAAGTGGTTGAGTCATCCTAGATGTGTGGTTAAGGAACCCAAGGTTGATTGTGGAATAATGTAATGAATATTAGTGAATTTTTCAATCATACTATTATATATGGAAAGTGTTCGTCATGCCATTTCCGGTGATATATGGAATGTCACATAAATCTTCACGGTTAGAGAGTTATGACCATATGAAGTTCGAGAACCCTCGTGTGTTTTCTAGAAGCCCCTAGAAGGTCAAAGAAGTTGTGAAAAGACCCCTACACTAATTCACCCCTTCCCCCCTCTTAGTGTGGTCGGTGTGTCCAAAAATTGGTATTAGAGCAAGCCTTCATCATAAGCCTTACAAGCTTGAAGGAGATCCATGGACACACAAATGGATGAACATGCACATGAAGTTCTCCTCTTTGATGAAATAGATTGCTCGACATGGAGAATATAAATGAAAGGGTTTTTGAAGGAAAAAAGAGAAGGTATTTGGAATGAAGTTATTGGTGGATCAATTCCCTTGAAGAATAAGTGAAAGTTTTTAGCACAAAATGAAGTAAAGAAGAACGATGCATTATCTCTTAAGACCATTTTCAATGGACTCTCAAGTTCTGTCAAATAAAGCATGGAACAATGTACTTCCTCCAAGGATCTATGGCTGAAGATAGAGAAGGTATACCAAGATAAACAAGACAATCCCATCGAGGAAAAAAAAGGTAAAAACTCTCCAAAATCTTTTGATTACAATACTCCTAGTGAAGTTTAATGTTCTCTTACAAAAGAAGAAGAAGATATAGAAGAAGTTTGTATAGAATTTGAAAATAATGAAGAGGAATATTTGTTAGAGCTTAAAGATAAAATTATAACTAATTTAGAAGAAGTTATCATGGAAATAGGATATGGTTCACTTTCCTTTGATTATCTTTAAAAATACACTAAGGAGGTCCTAGAAAAATGCCCAAGGCATATCATGGCACTAAAGAAAATACTCGTGAAGCAAGAAGAAGAGATCAAGAAACTAAACAATGATATAACTAGTCAAGTAGAAGAAAAGAAGAAGGTAGATGATGAGCCTAAGAAAAGCCTTGAAGATATTAAAATCAATGTAAATTTAAGGACTCAACTTGAAGAAGACAAAAGGGTAGAGAAACTATTAAAGAATCAAGTAAATGAAAAGGAAGAGTCATGCCATCAGTTGGAAGTTGAAGTTGTTGATCTCAGAAAGAAAGTATAGAAGTGAAATACTCATAACAATTTCATGAACAATTCAACAATCTTGAATGAAATCTTGGATAGTCAAATATTACCAAATGATAAATCAGGTCTTGGATACAACAAGGAAGCTAGACACCTTGAAGCCAACACTTCTAAGAAGCATGAGGTAAGTCCTCCATTCTCAAAAGGTAGAAGCAATGTTGCAAGTCAACCATCTACACAAAGCAAGAAAAATTTCAAAAGAACAAATCAAGGAAGACATCAAGAAGTCATCATTACACCTCAAAGCAAATTGAAAGAGAAACACCTTCAAGGTGGACACCAAAGCAAAGGTACGAAAAAAAAAATTCATGGTTACTGCTTCTCATGTAATGAATATGGTCACAAAGCTTTGGATTGCATACATTATGCAAGGAAATATGTTGGAAGGTTTCATAACACCCTAATATGTTGTAGATGTAATCAAGTGGGACATGTTGCTGTTCATTGTCACACCATGAGATGTTATAGTTGCATTGGGTTTAGCCACAAACCATAGGATTGATAGAACACAAGAAGACAATCCATGAGGAGTGCTTCATATAGAATGAAAAAGAGAACACATGAAACTAGGAAGAAGAAAATATTGAAAAGATGGAATCTCAGAGCTCAAATTCTAAGAAGTTGGGACACCTTCAGAAGTGGATGAAGAAGACTGAACAACCAAAACAGAATGACAACCATGAGGCAAGATCAAGCTTGAAATTTTCTGAAGTATAAGGCTCCTTTGGAAGAAGTTGCATACATACACGAGGTGACCTATAAGAAGGTCGCATACATACACAAGTTGTTTGTGGAACAGGTCCTATACCTATGGTAAAATTATTGGAAAAAAAGGCTATGCAGATGAGTTGCATGATGGTTTGATGGTATAACTCGGTTTTCCAGAATCTGATGTGGTTTTTTGTCGGTTTTCATGATTTTATGCTTGCATGTATTTTTGATGTATGTATGGTGATGACATATGGTTGAGTGTTGAAGCATATTCTTTATGCCTATCTTGGATGCATGGTACTAACCCTAGAGTTTGGATTGAGGCATTTTTTTCTGTTGAGGAACATTGTTGGTTATGTCAGTGACGGTATGGGACTTTGGTTATGAGATATATCATGATGATGTGATGTTGACTAGAGATATCATTGATCTATTGAGGGACACTTTTGGTACATGTCTAGAGATACTATTGGTTGCTTAGTACTTACTATAGTGAATGATTTTTGAGGTAGATTTGTCATGGTACATGTCTGGTACATGTGTGATCTCCATTGATATACCTTATGATGTGTTTTTAGAGGAATATTTGTTGGATGTCTTGGTGCATGCATTTGGCATGTGGTTGAGCTACATATTGGGACAAGTAGTTGATGATTTGATGAGGTGGTTTTGTTGTAGATAATTGATTAGAAATATCTTTATCTATAGTTGATGCATGATTGGTACATACTTGGTACATTGGTTGAGGAACTTTCTAGAATTATGATTGGCACGTGGTTTATGATTGATATGACATACATATATGGGAACACATATTGATTGTGGTTCATCTTGTTGAGGTTTGGTACATGGTTGATGCACTTACTTTGGTACATGATGTATGGGATGATATAGTTGAGATGCTTGGTTGATACATTGATTGATGCTTGATGGTTGAGATACATTTCATAAAACATGGTTTGTGGAACTTGGTTCATGGTAGAGACATATCATGAGTGATATGACACTTGTTTGAGGCACATGGTTGGCATGTTGATAGAAGCATATGGTTCATACATAGTTGGAACATGTTCTTGGCATAAGTTTGATACACTCCATTGATATATTGTATGGTATTGATGTACATGGGTGTTGTGAAAAGTTGGCACACAGTATGGCACATGATGTACATGGTTGATGTTTTGTTCATGATTCTCTATTCATTGTTGATATATATTTTTCTTCATGATTTACGGTATGGCACAATTTTGATGCATGCACAGGTCTAAGGATCATCATAAGAAGAGAATATCAATCTTGAGAAGTTGATATGTGTTCTAGTTTAGTAGTAGCATTTGTAGCAGAACCAGATTGTAGTGATAGAATAATCTTTATCTTGCAGAGAAGATAGGGGGAGACATACCCACAGGGGGAGTTATTCTTCTTCCCATGATTAGTTGTAGCAACATGATTCCAGGAGGAGAGAT
Organism: Picea mariana; assembly: GCA_032191745.1. Lineage (NCBI taxonomy): Eukaryota > Viridiplantae > Streptophyta > Pinopsida > Pinales > Pinaceae > Picea > Picea mariana. The sequence continues at coordinate 154,675 of JASDQU010013543.1, read as the reverse complement.
GATTGGAATCCATACCATAAACATTGCATTAGAGTGATATCTCTTGTCCAAAGGGGGAGATATTATTCAGAGGAATCTCAAAGGCATCCAGACAGGGGGAGAATCCCCAAGAAGAGTTCAGGCAGGGGGAGAAACCCCAAGGAGATAAATCCCATTTTCCATTGATTTCAAAGGGGGATAGATAGCCACATTGATGTGGAGAATTTCCATGTTCGAGTGTTTCCATCAATGATTGGTGTTGACATTAATGTTGGTGTTTCCATCAATGCCAAAGGGGAATATTGTTGCATTATTTTGTCATTGATGTCAAAGGATTGATGTCAAAGAGTTGATGTCGAGTATTTATTTTTGGATCATGTGGTCATAGATGTAATTTATGTCTAAGAGATAATTTCATGAGGTGTCATAGTGATATTTTTCATGGGTTGATGTTCCAGATGAATTTTTGTATAGATGGGATGATGTAAAGGTTGGTCACTGTGATGTATAGATGGGATGATGTAAAGGTTGGTCATTTTGATGCATATATGGGATGATGTAAAGGTTGGTCATTGTTGTCTTGTCATGGTTGATAAAGAAGTACCAAATGGATGAAATCCAAAGTGGTCCCCTTATGGTGAAATCCCTCATAGGAAGACGCTTTGTGAAGTCCAAATGGTTAAGTGGTTGAGTCATACTAGATGTGTGGTTAAGGAACCCAAGGTTGATTGTGGAATAATTTAATGAATATCCATGAATTTTTCAATGAGACTATTCTAGATGGATAGTTCTCTTCATACCATTTCCAGTGATATATGGAATGTCACATAACTCTGCATGGTTAGAGAGTTATGGCCATATGAAGTTGGATAACCCTCATGTGTTGGATAGAATCCCATATAAGGTCAAATAAGTTGTGAAAATACCCCTACACTTGTTCACCCCCCCGCCCCCCCTCTCAGTATGGTCTGTGTGTCCAACAATCCCTATTCCATCTACTCATGATTGAGACACTGTATTTTCTGGGGCTGCCAACAAGGTACCATATATTCATCTTGAAAAATTAAGGAAATAGGTTAGGAATTTATTAAAACCTATAACTATAAAGTTGTATATTTTGAAAATACCTTTCCAACATTATAAGTAATGCATGAAACAGACACCTGCGTCAAAAGTTATGGTCGATTTACAAAAGAAAAGTTTTTAGGTTTCGGAGGAGTTAACATGAACTCCTCTGATTGAAACAGAGGAGTTGATGGGAACTCCTCTAATTTGCATTAGATTCCAATACATGAACCTCATCAAGTGAAAGTCAAATGATAAGTCATGAACTTCATCGATGGATAACTGGTGCCTATGTTGGGACTTCTTCAAGTGATCTTGTCGTTGCACATTCCTTTTGTCTCTCTTGGCAGGTGATCATTGCAATATATGATATTGGACTATGTTTTAGAATCATCATCATGCTGTGTGGACACTTGGATTAAAACGTCAAGTATTGGGTTTGGGAAGTCTTGAAACCAACATCTAGGTTCTTATTGTTTCCAAGTTCATTTTCTCAATTTATCACAAGCTCTTCGAGTGATCGGCATTGTAGATTTTAACCTTGTACAATATTTTACTGCAAACATATTTTCAATAAAAGAACAGAAAAGATACAATGGCAAATACACACATTACATAGATATTTTTCCCCTGGAAACCCAAATCGAGAAAACCAATATATTTTGTATTCATTCACATCATACATTGTTTACAATACAATATATATATATTAGTCAGTGACATCCAAAACCCTAACCCAATGACCTGGATTAGTCAAAAACCCTAATTCCTTAATCGAAAATAGAAAACAATCGGAAAAAAACAAAGTGCCAAAAAACCTCCCAACAATAGACATGAAAATTGAGGTGACAGGAAAAATGAGGCAAAAATGGTGACATGTTTCCCGAGGAAAAAATAATTCAGGAGCGTTGCCCTCGAACCCTCTAAGGGGGGGCCTAGAGCCCCCTCTGAAAACCCCCTGTGCACCCGGCAAACAATATAACACATACCCAACCTTCTCCCACTTGTTGTTTTCTTTGCATATATGGGGTTACAGGGTTAGATAGTCAATAATCTAGGGAAACAATGCCCATAGATCATCTACACCAACAGAACTTCTCAGTGCCCATAGATTTTTTTAATGAATCTGCAACATTCTTCAAAGTGTCCACCTTCAATAGCAACACTTTCTTTTCTTCAACCATGTCTCTCACAAAGTGATATTGAACATCAATATGCTTTGTCTTTGAATGATAAGTCGAGTTCCTTGCTAGAAAAATTGCACTCTAACTATCACAATCTATCCTTACAGCTTGTTGTACCAACCCAATACCTGAACACAATCTTTGTAACCATACTACTTCCTTTCTTACATGAGTGGTTTCCATGTATTCATCTTTTGTAGTTGAAAGTTCCACTATAGACTTTAGTTTTCTCATCCAACTGTTTTCTCCTCCAAACAAGTTAAACACATACCCGCTTGTATATCTCCTATGATCTACATCTCTAGCCCAGTCTGCATCCAAAAATCCATGTATTTCCAACACTCTGTCCAATCATGTTCTTTCTTGGTAGCACAATCCATAGCTAGCGATACCATGCAAATACCTGAAAACCCTCTTTAATGTTGTCCAATGCTCCTTCCCTGGTTTTGACATATACCTACTCAAAAATCACACTTCATGTGCAATGTCCAGTCTAGCACATACCATTGCATACATCAAAATGCTAATTGCACTTGCATATGGAACACGAGACATGTCCTCCTCCTCTTATTTTGTCTTGGGACACTGATCCGCAAATAACTTTACACCAACATGAATAGGGACCTTCTTCGATTTACATTCATGTATATTAAACCTCTGCAATATTGTCTCCACATATTTTCTCTAATTTAACTAGACTTTCATGTTTTTCCTATCTCTTTTAATTTCCATGCCCAAAATGAAGCAGCACCAAGATCCTTCATGTCAAAATTTAGAGGACAACTGAGTTTTCACATCCTAGATAATCTTCTTGTTTTTTCCTATCACCAACATGTCATCCACATACAAGACCAAATAAATCAAATGATCACCAATTAATTTAAAATACACACAGTGATCATTTTTGCTTCTTGTAAAGCCAAGTCCCAGCATATAAGTATCGAATTTTGTATACCACATCCTTGGTGATTGTTTTAAACCATATAGGGACTTTTTCATCTTGCATACCAACTCCTTCTTTCCCTTCACAGCAAATCCTTTTGGCTTCTTCATATAGATTTCTTCTTCTGGGTCCCCATGTAGGAATTTTTTCTTCACATCCATCTATTGTACTTCAAAATAAAATGCAACAGCAACAAATAACACAAATCTAATAGAAGTTAACTTGGAAACAAGAGAAAATATCTCACCAAAATCAATTCCCTCAACCTAGGAATAACCCTTTTCTACTAATTGATCTTTGTATTTATCCATTTTTCCTTTTGCATTCAATTTTTTTTTAAATATCCATTTGTTGCCAATGGACTTTCTTCGAGTCGGAAACTCCATTAGATCCCAAGCATCATTCTTATTCAAGGCTTCCATTTCTTCATCCATGGCCTTTTTCCAGAGTTTTCCATCCTCTGAATACACTACCTCCCTAACATTTCTAGGATCATCATCAATAATAGACAAAGAAAAATTTGAACAAAAATTAGGTGGAGTATACCTTTCTAGCTTCCCTCTTTCCTGAATCGATCTCCTCGATACTGGAGTATAAGGATCTTCTTCTTCTGGTTCTTTTTTTTCCGTAGAGTCTGATTCATCATCATTTAAATCAAACTCTATTTTCTTTGGTTCTTCCTTACTTGGTAGGACATCCTATTTGACAACATCTTTTATTTCTCTAAACACCACATCTCGCCTATACACAACCTTCTTATTTTTTGGGTTCCAAAGCTTATAACCTTTCATACCATCTTTATACCCAATAAAGATACACTTTTCAGCCTTCTTATCTAGCTTATTGTTGTTTTCCTTTGGAACATGAACATAGGCCTCACAGCCAAATACCTTGAGATGTTTGAGAGAAGGTTTCTTACTAGTCCATACCTCTTGTGGAGTCTTTTCATCCAGTGTTGACGAGGGTGATCTATTGACCAAGTAACATGCAGTACCCACTGCCTCTGCCCAAAATTCTTGCCCTAACCTAGCATCACTGAGCATGCAACTTTTTTTTCCATCAATTTCTTGTTCTTGCTTTCTGAAACTCCATTCTACTAAGGTGTATATGGAGTATTCTTCTACCTTGCTATATCACACTTCTTACATAATTCTTCAAATTCATTCCCGCAGAATTCTCCACCATTATCTGTCCTTGGCACCTTAATTCTTTTCTTTGTTTGATTCTCAACAAGATTCTTAAACTCTTTAAACCTATAAAAGACTTCATATTTCCTCCTAAGAAAATATATCCAAGCATTCCTTAAGAAGTCATCTATAAATGAGACATAGTAGACAGATTTTCCCAATGATGGAACCGACACAGGTCCAAACACATCAATGTGAACTAGCTATGAAATTCTTTCTACCCTCATTGCACCAGAGGGGAATCTTACTCGATTTTTCTTCCCATATACACGATGTTCACAGAAATCAAAATCTAGAGAGCAGTTATAAATACCTTCAACCATACCTTTACCGTTTAGTAGTCGAAGACCTTTCTCTCCGATATGCCCAAGTTTTTTATGCCATGGCATAACCTTTTCTCTAGAGACTGTAGGAGTTCTTTTTTCTTCAACTCCAATATCAGGAACAATGGAACTATTGCACCCATAACTAATAGTGTTTCTTTGCAGCTTATACAAAGTTCCAAACTGAACTCCCTTCAGCAAGACCATCGCTCCTCAAACCATCCTGCAAGTTTATTTTTCAAATATTGTTTTTACCCCTGCATCGTCTATTTTTCTTACAGAAATCAAATTTCTAGCCAATCCTGGAATGTGCAGAATAACGGGTAGTGTTCTAATCCTTCCATCTATGAGCCTCAACTTGAATTTTCCTCATCCTATGATTTTGGTTGTCAATTCATCACCTAGGAAAACATTACCTCCATCATACCTTTCATATTCACAGAACCACTCCCTGTGGGGAGTCATATGAAATGATGCACCTGATTCAGCCAAGCATGCATCATGATATGCATGTGTGCTTGAAGAAGCCAAGTACACATCCCCACCTCCTTCCTTGGAGGTCTTTTCTTTTGTAGAAGGAGCTTCTTCAGATCCCTTCTTTTTCTCAACTTTGTATCTACATTGCTTCTTGTAGTGCCCTTCTTTTCCACATCTCCAGCATACCTTTACAAACTTTATGGGATATTCATATCTACCCTTAGACTTAGATCTCCCACATGAGGACTTAAATCTATTTCTTTCATGGGAGCTTCCTCTTGCAAATAATGCATTTGTTCTCTATCCTTCCATGTTCTTCCGTCTCATCTCCTCCGACAACAAGGATGAGACCACTTCATCAAACTTCAAGGTAGTTTTATTACTACCTATGTCCACAACCATACTATCCCATGAGTCTGGTAAAGAGCATAGTAAATTAATACACGTATCTTCATCTGAAATTTTAATCTCAATAGATACTAACTGACTTACCATAGTATTGAAGGCGTTCAAATTATCTACCACCGATTCTCCATCTCTCATCCTTAGGTTATACAGCTTCTTTCTCAGGAATAGTTTATTTACTAGGGACTTAGACTGATACAACTTCCCCAAATTTTCCCATAAATCTTTGGTTGTAGCTTCCTCTGTCACATTCAGTAATATTGAATCTAAAAGACACAGTCGGATTGTGCTCTTCGTCTTCCAATCCAACTTTTTCCAATTATTTTTTGAAGTTCATGTAGGTACAGTACCTGGATCCACCGCGATCCATTGATCTTTGTCCACCAACAGATCTTCCATCTTGAGCTTCCACAACTCAAAAATTTTCCCATTAAACTTCTCAATCTCCATTTTCGAACTGCTTGTCATTTCTCTTCACCTGAAGAAACAATACAACACATATCCCATTGTAACAAGGTTTATCACAGTCCTAAGCAAAACCCTTGACCACAAAGGCATCCCCCTGAAGCCAATAATTGCTCTGATACCAAATGTAGATTTTAACCTTGTACAATATTTTACTACAAACAGATTTTCAATAAAAGAATAGAAAAGATACAATGGAAAATACACACATTACACAGAGATTTTTCCCCTCGAAACCCACCAGGAAAACCAACATATTCTATATTCATTTACATCATACATTGTTTACAATACAATATACATATAGGAACCAACGGCATCCAAAACCCTAACCCAATGACCTGGATTAATCAACAACCCTAATTCCTTAACCGGAAATAGAAAACCATCGCCAAAAAACCATGTGCCGAAAAATAGCTCAACAATGGACATGAAAATTGAGGCGACACTAAAAACAAGGCAAAAAAAATGACACATTTCCCTAGGAAAAAAAATATTCAAGGACATTGCCCCCTACACGCTTGATGCAAACTCTTCGATGATACCAAGAAGATGAGTTCACAAATCCCTGTACCATTTTCCATTACCATGTTTATTTTATTTTTTCCATTACCATGTTTATTTATCGACATGATCTCCTTTGAAAGTTTGACCTTTCAACATACCGTTTTAACATGGTGAAAACAAACAAAGTTGTTGCACCTCTCACTTTGTTAGATAATGCATGTGAATCCAAACTTGGGCCAAAACTAGGGTTGTTCTCAAAGTCACATCTACTTGGAATGCTTATATCATCAAACCCAATGTCAAATCTTGTTGACCCTAATGATGATAATTGGGCCTCTCCTTTCAAATTAATCCTCTCGATATTATCAACTTCACTAGATTTTTTCGTTTCATGACATCTTTCGCTTTTGATAAATTGTGAAGGACAGAGAAATGCAGAGAGAAAAGAATAGTATATTCAAATGTATGAAGAAGTACAGAACAGAACTGAAGAAGCACCTACAATTGGAAATAGCTGAGCTTATATATGCTCAAGCAAGACAGAATTAGAAAGTACAAATGTCCAGTACAGCTGGCAGTGTACGGTTAGTCTGTTGAGGATACAATATATTTAACACTCCCTCTTAGACTCAACAGTTACAATCAGCATCACTGACTATGCCTAAGTGTTGTCTCTGGAAATCAAAAACTGACTTTCCTAGTGGCTTAGTGAAGATGTCAGCAAGCTGATCTCG
>JASDQU010013543.1:116809-137164 GCA_032191745.1 Picea mariana | reverse complement strand
GGTCTATGTGTCCAACAATCCCTATTCCATCTACTCATGATTGAGACACTGCATTTTATGGGGCTGCCAACAAGGTACCATATATTCATCTTGAAAAATTAATGAAATAGGTTAGGAATTTATTAAAACCTATAACTATAAAGTTGTATATTTTTAAAATACCTTTCCAACATTATAAATAATGCATGAAACGGACACCTGTGTCAAAAGTTATGGTGGATTTACGAAAGGAAAGTTTTTAGGTTTCGGAGGAGTTAACATTAACTCCTCTGATTGAATCGGAGGAGTTGATGGGAACTCCTCTAATTTGCATCAGACTCCAATTCATGAACCTCATCAAGTGAAAGTCAAATGATAAGTCATGAACTTCATCGATGGATAAGTGGTGCCTATGTTGGGACTTCTTCAAGTGATCTTGTCGATGCACATTCCTTTTGGCTCTCTCGGCAGGTGATCGTTGCAATATATGATCTTGGACTGTGTTTCAGAATCATCGTCATGCATTGTGGACACTTGGATTAAAACGTCAAGTATTGGGTTTGGGAAGTCTTGAAACCAACATCTAGGTTCTTATTGTTTCCAAGTTCATTTGCCCAATTTATCACAAGCTCTTCAGGTGATTGGCATTGTAGATTTTAACCTTGTACAATATTTTACTGCAAACAGATTTTCAATAAAAGAATAGAAAAGATACAATGGAAAATATACACATTACATATATATTTTTCCCGTGGAAACCCAAACCGGGAAAACCAACATATTATGTATTCATTCACATCATACATTGTTTACAATACAATATACATATAGGAGTCGGTGTCATCCAAAACCCTAACCCAATGACCTGGGTTAGTCAAAAACCCTAATTCCTTAATCGAAAATAGAAAACAATCGGAAAAAAAACCATGTGCCAAAAAACCTCCCAACAATAGACATGAAAATTGAGGTGACAGGAAAAATGAGGAAAAAATGGTGACACATTTCCCAAGGAAAAAATAATTCTGGAGCGTTTCCTTCAAACCCTCTAAGGGGGGGCCTAGATCCCCCCCCTGAAAACCCCCTGCGCACCGAGCAAACAATATAACACATACCCAACCTTCTCCCACTTGTTGTTTTCTTTGCATATAGGGGGTTACAGGGTTAGATAGTCAATAATCTAGGGCAAAAATACCCATAGATCATCTACACCAACAGAACTTCTCAGTGCCCATAGATTTTTTTAATGAATCTGCAACATTCTTCAAAGTGTCCACCTTCAATAGCAACACTTTATTTTTTTCAACCATGTCTCTCACAAAGTGATATTGAACATCAATATGCTTTGTCTTTGAATGATAAGTCAAGTTCTTTGATAGAAAAATTGCACTCTAACTATCCCAATCTATCCTTACAGCTTGTTGTACCAACCAAATACCTGAACACAATCTTTGTAACCATACTACTTCTTTTCTTACATGAGTGGTTTCCATGTATTCATCTTCTGTAGTTGAAAGTTCCACTATAGACTTTAGTTTTCTCATCCAACTGTTTGCTCCTCCAAACAAATTAAACACATACCCGCTTGTATATCTCCTACGATCTACATCTCTAGCCCAGTCTGCATCCAAAAAGCCATGTATTTCCAACACTTTGTCCAATCATGTTCTTTCTTGGTAGCACAATCCATAGCTAGCAGTACCATGCAAATACCTGAAAACCCTCTTTAATGTTGTCCAATGCTCCTTCCCTGGTTTTGACATATACCTACTCAAAAATTCCACCACATGTGCAATGTCCAGTCTAGTACATACCATTGCATACATCAAAATGCTAGTTGCACTTGCATATGGAACACAAGACATGTCCTCCTCCTCTTATTCTGTCTTGGGACACTGATCCGCAAATAACTTTACACCAACATGAATAGGGACACTCTCTGATTTACATTCCTGCATATTAAACCTCTGCAATATTGTCTCCACATATTTTCTCTAATTTAACCAAACTTTCATGTTTTTCCGATCTCTTTTAATTTCCATGCCCAAAATGAAATTTGTAGCACCAAGATCCTTCATGTCAAATTTAGAGGACCACTGAGTTTTCACATACTAGATAATCTTCTTATTGTTTCCTATCACCAATATGCCATCCACATACAAGACCAAATAAATCAAATGATCACCAATTAATTTAAAATACACACAGTGATCCTTTTTGCTTCTTGTGAAGCCAAGTCCCAGCATATAAGTATCAAATTTTGTATACCACATCCTTGGTGATTGTTTTAAACCATATAGGGACTTTTTCATCTTACATACCAGCTCCTTCTTTCCCTTCACAACAAATATTTTCGGCTTCTTCATATAGATTTCTTCTTCTGGATCCCCATGTAGGAATGTTTTCTTCACATCCATCTATTGTACTTCAAAATAAAACGCAGCAGCAACAAATAACACAAATCTAATAGAAGTTAACTTGGAAATACGAGAAAATATCTCACCAAAATCAATTTCCTCAACCTGGGAATAACCCTTTTCTACTAACCGAACTTTGTATTTATCCATTTTTCCTTTTGCATTCAGCTTTTTTTTAGATATCCATTTGTTGCCAATGGACTTTCTTCAAGTCGAAAACTCCACTAGATCCCAAGCCTCATTCTTATCCATGGCATTTTTCCAGAGTTTTCCATCCTTTGAATACACTACCTCCCTGACATTTCTAGGATCATCATCAATAATAGACAAAGCAAAATTTGAATGAAAATTAGGTGGAGTATACCTTTCTCGCTTCCCTCTTTCCTGAATTGATCTCCTCGATACTAGAGTATAAGGATCTTCTTCTTCTGGTTCTTGTTTTTCCATAGAGTCTGATTCGCCATCCTTTAAATCAAACTCTATTTTCTCTGGTTCTTCCTTACTTGGTAAAACATCCTGTTTGACAACATCTTTTATTTCTCTAAACACCACATCTCGACTATACACAACCTTCTTATTTTTTGGGTTCCAAAGCTTATAACCTTTCATACCATCTTTATACCCAATAAAGATATACTTTTCAGCCTTCTTATCTAGCTTATTGTTGTTTTCCTTTGGAACATGAACATAGGCCTCACAGCGAAATACCTTGAGATGTTTGAGAGAAGGTTTCTTTCCAATCCATACCTCTTGTGGAGTCTTTTCATCCAGTGTTGAAGAGGGTGATATGTTGACCACGTAAAATGCAGTACCCACTGACTCTGCCCAAAATTCTTGCCCTAACCTAGCATCACTGAGCATGCACCTTTCTTTTTCCATCAATGTCTTGTTCATCCTTTCTAAAACTCCATTCTACTGAGGTGTATATGGAGTATTCTTCTGCCTTGCTATACCGCACTTCTTACATCATTCTTCAAAGTCATTCCCACAAAATTCTCCACCATTATCTGTCCTTGGCACCTTAATTCTTTTCTTTGTTTGATTCTCAACAAGATTTTTAAACTCTTTAAACTTATCAAAGACTTCATATTTCTTCCTGAGAAAATATATCCAAGTATTCCTCAAGAAGTCATCTATAAATGAGACACAGTAGACAGATTTTCCCAATGATGGAACCGACACAGGTCCAAACACATCAATGTGAACTAGCTGTGAAATTCCTTCTACCCTCTTTGCACCAGAGGGGAATCTTACCCGATTTTTCTTCCCATATACACGATGTTCACAGAAATCAAAATCTAGAGAGCAGTTAGTAATACCTTCAACCATACCTTTACCATGTAGTAGTCAAAGACCTTTCTCTCCGATATGCCCAAGTCTTTTATGCCACAACATAACCTTTTCTCCAAAGATTGTAGGAGTTATATTTTCTTCAACTCTAATATTAGGAACAATGGAACTATTACACCCATAACTAATAGTGCTTCCTTGCAGCTTATACAAAGTTCCAAACTGAACTCCCTTCAACAAAACCATCACTCCTCAAACCATCCTACAGGTTTCCTTTTCAAATATTGTTTTTACCCCTGCATCTTCCATTTTTCTTACCGAAATCAAATTTCTAGCCAATCCTGGAATGTGCAGAATAATGGGTAGTGTTCTAATCCTTCCATCTATGAGCCTCAACTTGAATTTTCCTCGTCCTATGATTTTGGTTGTCGATTCATCACCTAGGAAAACATTACCTCCAGCATACCTTTCATATTCATAGAACCACACCCTATGGGGAGTCATATGAAAGGATGCACCTGAGTCAGCCAACCATGCATCATGATATGCATGTGTGCTTGAAGAAGCCAAGTACACATCCCCTCCTCCTTCCTTGGAGGTTTTTTCTTCTGTAGAAGGAGCTTCTTCAGATCCCTTCTTTTTCTCAACTTTGTATCTACATTGCTTCTTGTAGTGCCCTTCTTGTCCACATCTCCAGCATACCTTTACAAACTTTCTGGGATATTCATATCTACCCTTAGACTTAGATCTCCCACTTGAGGAATTAAATCTATTTCTTTCATGGGAGCTTCCTCTTGCAAATAATGCATTTGTGCTCTATCCTTCCATGTTCTTCCGTCTCATCTCCTCCAACAACAAGGATGAGACCACTTCATCAAATTTCAAGGTAGTTTTATTACTACCTATGGCCACAACCATATTATCCCATGAGTCTGGTAAAGAGCATAGTAAATTGATACACGTATCTTCATCTGAAATTTTAATCTCAATAGATACTAACTGACTTACCACAGTATTGAAGGCATTCAAATTCCATGCCACTGATTCTCCATCTCTTGTCCTCAGGTTATACAACTTCTTTCTCAGGAATAGTTTACTTACTAGGGACTTAGACTAATACAACTTCCCCAAATTATCCCATAAATCTTTGGTTGTAGCTTCCTCTGACACATTTAGTAATATTGAATCTGAGAGACACAGTCGAATTGTTCTCTTCGTCTTCCAATCCAACTTTTTCCAATCATCTATTGAAGTTCATGTAGGTGCAGTACCTGGATCCACCGTGATCCATTGATCTTTGTCCACCAATAGATCTTCCATCTTGAGCTTCCACAGCTCAAAAAATTTCCCATTAAACTTCTCGATCTCCATTTTCGAACTGCTTGTTATTTCTCTTCACCTGAAGAAACAATACAACACATATCTCATTGTAACAAGGCTTATCACAGTCCCGAGAAAAACCCTTGACCACAAAGGCATCCCTTTGAAGCCAATAATTTCTCTGATACCAAATGTAGATTTTAACCTTGTACAATATTTTACTACAAACAGATTTTCAATAAAAGAACAGAAAAGATATAATGGAAAATACACACATTACACAGAGATTTTTCCCCTCGAAACCCACCAGGAAAACTAGCATATTCTATATTCATTCACATCATACATTGTTTACAATACAATATACATATAGGAACCAACGATTTCCAAAATCCTAACCCAATGACCTGGATTAATCAACAACCCTAATTCCTTAACCGAAAATAGAAAACCATCACCAAAAAACCATGTGCCGAAAAATCGCCCAATAATGGACACGAAAATTAAGGCGACACGAAAAACGAGACAAAAAAGATGACACATTTCCCTAGAAAAAAAATATTCAAGTGCATTGCCCCCTACATGCTCGGTGCAACATAGCAGTCACTAGAACTAGTCGTACAAAGAACATAACGCTAACCCAACAAACATATTGTTTCACAACTCTTCAATAATACCAAGGAGATGAGTGCACAAATCCCTGTACCATTTTCCATTACCATGTTTATTTTATTTTTTCCATTACCATGTTTATTTATCGACATGATCTCCTTTGAAAGTTTGACCTTTCAACATACCGTTTTAACATGGTGAAAACAAACAAAGTTGTTGCAAGTGCATACGTCTCACCTCTCACTTTGTTAGATAATGCATGTGAATCCAAACTTGGGCTAAAACTAGGGTTGTTCTCAAAGCCACATCTACTTGTAATGCTTATATCATCAAACCCAATGTCAAATCTTATTGACCCTAACGATGATAATCGGGCCTCTCCTTTCAAATTAATCCTCTCGATATTATCAACTTCACTAGATTTTTTCGTTTCATGACATCTTTCGCTTTAACATAGGCATATTACTTTTCGTTTCCATCTAGCTTAGGAGGAGCAAGCATTAGTCCAGTAATCCTGACCCTAATCATATCCAAAACTTCCTGGAAGCAAAGCCTTTAACCTGAATTAGTGGCAATGGAGGTTGTTAGGACTAATGAATTACTAAAGGGAAGGTGGAAACCCAAGCTTGTAGTAATCACGATCACATATGTTAGAAGCATCATTGTGAACATCAGTATACTCACGACTAGCGAGCTGTTCAACTGCTCGTCTAGAAGTCTGGGAGTCCTGCATTCTTTCCATCAAATCTTCACTTGGAAATGCAATGCATCATCAATCGGAGATGTTGTCTTTAACACACACAGATTGATTTGCATAAACAGGTTCTCGCTTAATTTTTGGTAATCTAGTAGAAGTCACCCCATCCTGTTTCAAAATCGAGCGCAAAATGTTTATTAGCTGGGATCGTGATGCTATCGCCAATCGTTAGGGTTTTGTGGTTTTTCTTTTACAATTTCGTGGGGCTTCTTTCTTCCAAATTCGTGGGTACTTATTCAAACATATTACGTATCAGGAATCTGAGCAGAGTTTGGGGGTCCATCGGCACTGTTCTTATCATTGCTTTCGATAGCTTCGAAGGACTTGCTCTCAACTATGCCGATGTGAGTTGAGGAGTTTCGATGTTGTTCAGAATAACTTCGCCGATTTCTTCGCAGAAGTTCCAATCAACCTTGCCGAAGGGATCCGAACACTTTCCATTAATTTCGCCGAAGAGATCGGAGCACTTTGTATCATGTTCGCCGATGACGTCGGCACACTTCATATTAACCTCTCCAACTGGTCGGATCAATTCTCATCCACTTCGTCGATGAAAGTTGGCAAAGCTCCTCGCAATTCAATCAGCGAACTTCCTCTCATCTCCTCCGATGCATTCGGCGATGTTGTTCTTATATCCTCCGAATACATTCGGCGAAGTTGATCTCATGTCTTCCGATGAAATTCGACGTAGTTCTTCTCATTCCCTCTGATGCATCCGGGGATATTGTCGGCATGGTCGCTGGCCTGGACCCTTTGTCAGTGGAAAGAGGCGCTTGTCACTTTCTATGCGGTGTGAGACTTTACCTTCTGCTTAAAATTGAACTCAAAACCCTAAAATCGACATTTCCTCATTGGATAGTCTGCTAGGCACTCAGATTGTCGGAGAACCCGAGTTTGATGGTTTCACATCTTCGCTGGTAAGTAGACCTTCCTCTAAGGTAACTTGTGTGGCGAAAAAATGGCTGCGAGAAACAATTGAAATACCAGGCCGCCAATTTTTTTTTAAGTATCCAGTCAATCATAAAGAGAGATGAAGGAAAGAATTGCACAAAAACTAGGGTTGAGTTCTGTCAAATGGACATGTTGTTTATCAGTTCGATGACTGTTTTCTTTAATTTTGTGGGCTTTCTTTCAAATCCCGTGGGCGATACTCAAATTTTGTGGACATATTAATTGAATTTTGTGGGTGGAATTCTCTTTTCCAAATCATGGGCGTTTTAAAAATTTCCTGGGCATATGCAAGATGGAAGGCAGATAGATCATGAGGCGCACCCCCTCCACGCAGATGAAAAAACCTTAAAAACCATGTCTTTAACTCGATCGTCCGAGGGTAGTATTGTTTTTTGCGATCTATTGTCTTTCGAGAGCAAGAATATCGATTCTATGTCTTCTCACAACATCTAATCTAATGGTCGTGGCTCAACATCTAATTTAATGGTTGTGGTCCAAAAGGGTTGGATCTAATGGTATAAAGCAAGGAGTTTTTCAGGATTGGGTAACTGGAGCCACGGCCTACAAGGCACCTTGAGGTAGTGGTCAAATGTGTGGTTGCACCCAGAGATACTATATTAAATGGTATCGTGATCCCTAAACATATAAGTGGATCAAAGCCCACCCCCGTGTCGTTCAAATTAATTCCTCGAGGTGTAAGACAAACGGAGTGTGTTGTTAAAGCACTCAAGCACTCAGTGACAAAAAATCCAACCATATGCAATCCCGGGATACCCAATCTACTGGAGACTGTAAGGAGAAATCAAATCGTTTGTCACTATTTATTATTTTTTTAGTTCCTCTTGCCACAGGCAAGGAGGGTTTAGCTATTACTGTAGGTTAAAGATTCTACGAAATAAAGATTTTTTCCGGGGATATTTGTTGGAAATCCGGTTAAAAATTGTTGGATTCCTAGATTTTAGTGATGATTTCTGTAAAATTCGAGTGACCTGGGAGTTTTTCAGCATGCTGAATCGATTTCTGCATTCAAAAATAAATTTTGAACAACAAAATATAGTGATTATTGTAAATTTACATCACCATATTCCAGCGAAAAAAACCATTTCGTAGAACAGCTAACCAAGCTATTTAATGAGATGTTCTGAAAATACTCTGCAACCATGACCTTTTCGCATGTTTCAATTTAAGGTTTCGCTCGGAGATACTCGGTTTATTCCCCTCGAGTGATGGGTAAACCTCTTCTCAATTGCCCCAGTGAATTTCGACAAACTTGTTCTCGTTGTCTCCGGTGAGTTTCAAAGTAGTTACTACCAACTTTGTCGATGGGTCGGAGCTATTTCTCTCGTTCGGAGCACTTTCTTTTAACTTTGCTGATGAGACTCGGGGGAGTTGTCCTCATGTTTGCCGATAGCTTCGGAGTGGTTACTACCAACTCTGTCGATGGATCAGAACAGTTCGTGCCATCTTCTCCAATGGATATTCGGAGCACATGCTCTCATGTCCTCTGATTTGATATTGTATCTTGCAACCAAAGAAAAGAAGCATTTAGTTATAAGCAAGTTCAATGAGATAAGGCATAGTGACGACCTCCTTGCACGTTTTTCAAAATCAAATAATGGCAATCTATCGAGGAAGAAATATGCCTCTCCACATTATTAATTTGACAAGTTTTAATAAGGCAAAGCCAAATAATTTTATAATTAAATTATAAATTATTTGGATTTAAACATTAAACATTTTTTTTTTAAATGACTTGCAATACAAGTGTTTTACTCATATCAATTATACGCGAGGCAATTTAAGTGGATGCGAGAAACCTATAATGTAGACCGGTGATACCGTTGTTGGAGAAAATTCTAATCCTCCATAACTTTTGTATTCTCATACGAGGTTAGATTGGAGTGTTATCCTTTGCGTTGTGGAGAACATGGAGAGGTGCTTCCGGCAAGTCCTCTATCCTTGTCATTCAAGCATTGGATCGATGTCACGACTGTTGAGGCTGACTAGACTAGAAAATCTTGGTGATATTTGTTTAACTTTTGGGCCTTAAAATTTGATTAAATCAGTTCCGTTGGAATTTTAATGGCGAAAATTATACGACTGGCCTATTTCTGGGAAAAAAAAATCATTTTGACAGACGTTGAAAATTTGTGCTCAAAGGCAATTTTTAATGAAAGTTCTAGTCCCACATTCATTGTTGCTTCACCCAAATTTAATTTCGTCAATTGTTGGGTCATCGATGATGTATAGGGACTCAATTCATACTTTGATGATGCAGTGCCGCGTCATTAGCATGAAAATATACATCTGCCAAAATAACCAACTGACGTTCAAAGCACTTAGCGTTGTGTAAGAGCTAGGAGGATTGGATTTCTTTCAGAGTGTGTTTCTAAACCAGTACAAAACCAACAGGTGTTGTGATTGACCCATATGATGCTAGGCGAGGCTTCCACAATTAATATTTAGTCATAACGTCAAGAAACGTAAAGCAAACAAGCAAGTACCATGTGTGTAGATAAAGCCACTAGGGAACACTACAAACTTGATTATGACTGCGATCTGTAGCAAATCAGGTGAGATGGGAAATTAGTGACCAAATTTCTAGACATAAATGGAGATTTTAGTCATTGGAAACGTAAGGAGATCAAATGATGAGCGTAGTAAGAAGGATCTAGGATGGGTGGATGATAAGATAAGTCTCAAGGTGAAGATGGGCCTTGCTGATAAGGTCAGTGTTGGAAAGAGGGAGAATATCATCTTCAATGTGCTCAATGATGATGTGAAGTCGAAATATTTTTTCTAATGCATTGGCAACAGGAGAGGGAATCTTGTCAACAGGTACCGCGTTGGCAAAGATGAGGTGAACCTCGTTGATAAACAATGTATCGAAATGAAAGGGAAGGGCATTGTTGAAATGTGATGCATCGGTGCGAGTGGAAGGAAGTCATCTGGTGAAAGGCATGCACACGGAGAAGATAATCCTGTGACCAATATCAATGATATGGCATTGACCATGCAAACTTCACCGATGATGAAGATGTATTTCAATGAGGTTTGGTGGAAGTGTGATAGTTTGTCGGCCAATTTCCAATTAAAGTGGCTCATGTATTGGTGATGAAACCACTCGCGCATCAATGTAGAGGTGAAAGAAAGGATGTGCACATCAATACGCTATGTATCAGTGCAGGAAGAGGATCGAAGTGCAGATCGTCGAGTAGATGTGATCTAAGCAGGAACTAGAAATGATAAGGAGGTAAGAGAGTGAGAGAGAAAAACATGGGCGTAGCCATTTGCGCAAGGNAGAAGGTTGTTGCGTGCAGACAACAAAGTTCTTAATAAAAAACTCTTTATTTTTACAGGATTTTTTGTAGGATTTTGATCCCCAAGATGTGCCTAGGGAAGCCAGTTTTGGTACCAACACCATTGCTACACCGGAACATCATCATACGGGCACAACCCCCAGGGTCAATGTCGATGTCAGTACTACACCAATCACTCAGATCGATACACCCCCTAGGGTCGATGTCGATGTTGGTACTACGTCAATCACTCAGATCGGTACACCCCCCAAGGTCGATGTCAATGCCGGTACTACACCAATCACTCAGATTGGTACACCCCCAAGGCTCAATTTCAATACTACACCCAGCCCTAACAAGGACATGACAGAATGTGCACAGGATGTTGTGGATGTAGAACATGGAATTGCACATTTTGAAGCATACTTTCCTATATCTTCACGTGTCACTAGAACAGGAACACTAGTGGTTACCTTTTTGGTAAACGATGAGTTCATCCCTATGAAAATAGAAAATATTCTAGGTATTTAAGATGTGCTTTAATTATTATGTACAATCTAATTGAAATTTACATATAATGTGCAATTATTTTAAACTAATGATAATATCATTTTGCAGGAAACGATACATTTTATAAACACAGGAATGACCTGATATTGGATATATTTGGGCCCACCATATGCACAAGGTGGAATTCCCAAAGTTCCAAGTTAAAAGATGAACTCATTAATAATTTGGTTGGCCTGTTCGGTGAGGGTTCCTTTAGCAAATCTAGAGTCTCCTCAAAAGCATGAGCATATTCAAAATATTTGTGGGACCAATATAGGGTTCATCTGCAAAAGAACCTTAAGTATGGGCATCCTCCAATGATTCATAAGAGGAAGTGGAAGACCCTACAGGAAGATGCAAAGCAAAGATTCTCTGAAAAGAAGGAAAGACGCCACCTAGCTTGGAAAGGTATGTGACACTTCTAATAATGTGATTATGATGTTTTATTGCCATTGTGACATCTAATTACATATTTGAAACTTTTCAAAACAGGCTCCCAGACACATCCAAATCCACCAAGGACAGAATAGAAAAACATGGGCAGCACAAACTTGGCCCTGGTGGTTACTGGAAACTGGTCATACAAATTGTAAGCATAAAAAAATCAATTGCATCCAAATAATATATTGTTAACAATTTTAATTTAATTCCACAAGAGAAGATAAATTCATCTTCTCATGCAAAATTTCAGGGCTTTGAGTTCAAACAAGCTCCAACATAGGAAGACCTCAAGCTTGCTTTCAAGCTATGGTTGAATGTAGAAAAAGTTTGGGGGAAACACAACCTTCCAACACTCAAACCGACACATTGGTAAATAAAATCAACGAAGGTTATTTATAATTTATTACTTGCATACTCTATTGATTATTATTTTTGGCCATAAAGTGATGTGTTTGTTTGTTTTGAGCAAAAAACCAACGAAGAAACAAGTGTCCCCACTAGCATAACACAGCCTAGTGACAGTGAAGTACCACCCAATGAAGGTAGTGTGCAACTCGTTATTGGAGGTATTTTGTGTGCTATAAAAAATGTAGTATGGATTACAATTGAAAATGTTTAAATGCAAATGGTGTATTAATTATAACCTTTCATGTTCCAACTCTAGAGCATGTAGAGGATTAGGCTAGACAAGAAGAAGAATATATGGCCGCATCTGAAACTACGGTGCTTTCCTTCGCTACTCAAGCAGATAAAGAACACTAATGTTTTTTTTTATTAATGAAATACTTGTAATAATAATAACAAAAACTATCAATTTAACATTTATTTCTTATTGCAGTTGATGATCCACGCCCCCCCTTGCAACATCCTTGACGTCATGAGTACACAACTAGATTGTCAATAAGACATGTAGAGGCCATAACAACTAAAGGGGAAGAAGGAACTGATGACATCCTTTCTGAATTCATTTCAAAAATAAAGAAACCGGAAAATAAATGATTGTACTAGTTATATAATTAGAAACATTATGTACCATATTGTGAAAACATATTTTTGATGATAAAATTTATTGAGATGAATTGTTTTGCATCTATGATTAATGAATGAATGAATGAATGTTATATGTTAATGAATGATTGCTATATGTTTCTTTATGCACAAAACCACATATGTTTCTTTACAATTTTTTTGTTTTCTAGTGTCTATGCATGAAACTTAATGTGTTGTTGTGTGTTGAGCACTAAACACACCCTAAAAAGGTTTATGTCAATTTTTTACTTTTTGGGTACCACTTGATCTTTCACACTGTTTGATTGTGCTTCAGTATGAAACCATTGCTTTGCTTATCATTTATGTTTTCATGTTGAATCATTTAAAGTCTACTTGAACACGTGAAAATCATCTCAAATTTAAAAGGGACTAACATTTACTTAAGGAATCGACAGTCTAAATTTTTCCCCAACGCACTTAGGAAATTTGGCATCGGGAAAGAGTAAAAGTGGCGAAAATCGCTTGAGAAAACCAAAATAGCCGAGCGTTGAATTTCACCAGCGTCGGCAGAAGGAGGTTTCTCATCTCCACGAATAAGATTCACTAAAGATATCACTGAAGACCAATCCGTTCGACATCGGCAGAAAAACGAAAAGAGTAAACGTCGCACAAGTAAAAGAGTGGTATCGTCAATCGCCGACTCCTGAAATGTTTTCGGCATCGGAGATTTACGAAGGTGATAACCCACAAAGAAACAATGCGCTCGAGCTATCCCTGATTGTCGATCCTCGATACCTTCCGGCACCAAAGATTATCTCAAGAGGACACCAATAGAAAAATACACAAGGATATCATCAATTCTCAATCTGTCAACCCAAGAGACACGACGTGATGAGACGTTTTAGCCCTAGGATATGTTAGGTATGACGCATTTAAAATGTTAGTTAATTCATGGACCGTGCATTAGTTTCTAATTCATGCGCAAATCAAAAGGGGTCGTTTAAGCCTACCGATACAATGCATCTCCCTCCGTGCCTCTACCATCAACCAAGTTAGAATTTATTTGCAGATATCCGACAGTAGTTTGTTTTGAATTGCATTCATTACTCGTATTAATTGATTGATATGACTGATAGGATCTCTCTCGTTATATTCTTTTGAGTCATTGTTTATGAACCTATTTTGCGCGGCAAGGAATTCAGGGCACACAAAGGAGAAATACTAGAAATCCATAGAAGGCTTCCAAGGTTCAGTGAGTATTAAACAACAATTTTAGCAAGCATTATAGGTATGTATCGGTTTATGGTGTTTTACGCTTCATTTCATATGTTTCCACCCAACGCTACTCTACACACATGTTTAAAGGACCATTTTTAGTTGCAGGAACGATGCCTCCGAAGAAGCCCACCACCAGAGAATCCCCAAGAGCGCCAAAGTTGCAAGAACCAGAGGTGGGAGAAGGTTCCTCCCCAACAGTTGTGAGGCAATTGGAATTCGCTCAAAAACCAGTGGTCATCATTAAGACAACCACCAAGAAGGCCTTTATCTAGCCCCCGGCCTTTAGAGACACAGAGGAGAACATTGGGGCCAAAATAGTATTCCCTCGCTAGGAAGAATTGTTTAAGAAAATCAAGAAGGAAGAACCCCATGAGTATACCATGCACAGCGATCCTAATACGAGAAGACTTGACGATGAATCTCTCCTGAATGTATGCAAGGCCTATTTGCACATGGTGGCAAACAGGACTCCGATATTTCCCTGCATCGAACTCTTGAAATGGATTATTGATCACACCGATGCACAGAGGTGTTTAATTAACGATGACAATGGTGGATGTGTCGGGGTTTTCCTCCCAGTAGAAGTTCAAAGTTACCACAAACTCAGGGAACCGGAGGAATGTTTAAGCACTGAATTTGTTTTAAGTTTCTATCAAAAGCATGATACCAACAAGATTATTGCATCTTGGTGGAGAGAAGATAAAAATTTCACCAACCGGACCTCTGGATGGTACCCAATTGCTAACCTGAGGGAGTCGTATATATACCTAATGGCTCTCCTCTGCAAATTGCATGGGGAGAAATATTGCTCCTGGTTTTCAGAGGATTGGATGACCCTAGCTTATACGGTAGCCATTTCAGGAACGAGCTTCAATTGGGGTGCTATCATCTCCAAACAGCTAAGCACTTGCATACGACAAGCCCAGACATCGAAAGAGGGAGAAACCCTTTCCTTCTACATGGCCTCATATCTGTTGGAAGTCATCTGTG
This sequence comes from Picea mariana, assembly GCA_032191745.1. Classification (NCBI taxonomy): domain Eukaryota; kingdom Viridiplantae; phylum Streptophyta; class Pinopsida; order Pinales; family Pinaceae; genus Picea; species Picea mariana. The sequence continues at coordinate 122,294 of JASDQU010013543.1, read as the reverse complement.
CCAGGAACGTTTTTTCTGGAATGAACTTAAACTGGAACTCCTCCAAGCTCCCAGTCCATGTATACTTCTACATATTATGGGAAAACAGGTACAAGAAATCATTTTCTCTTATCTGTGACCAGTTTATTGCATGCATTTATTCCTTTATGTTCAAGAAAGAGTGCCTAGGGCTATCGGATGAAGCAAAAAAGGTTGTATCGAAAGTAGGTCATTGGTATCTAAATGAGAGTGAGACCTACATTAGGGTTTTTGGCACCACAGGGGCACCCCATCTGTTACCCATATATGTCCCCGATCGACTAGTGTTAGGGGAAATTTGTTATCAGACCATTTAGCAAGGTTATAACACCACTTTAGTAAAACACAAGAAGCGGGCCTTCATACCTTATGGGTTTCATATTGGTTTCTACATGCTCATGGACACTGCGTAGGCTAAGAAAGAAGGAATAAGTCAATTGGAATTACGATTCTAGACTAGTCATTTTCACAAGAACGATCCCAAGGGTCTAGTCCTAAAACATGCATCGCAGGTATCATCATGTTGGCCTTATGCCCATGACCGGTTTGAAGATGAAATTTTCACCGAAAATTCCCAAGATTGGAATGAGATGGCAGAAAGGATGGTTGATCCTAAAACAACCAGATTCAAGGCCATGAGTTGGGAGGAGAAAGAGATGTCCTTGGAGAAAACGACTCAAGAAATTCTCGGAACCTGAAAAGGAAGGGTAGCATCTGAACCAGGCAAAGTGGTGGGCGATCCCCAAGAAGCCATCGAAGAGGCATAAGTTTATCAGGAATCCTCGGTACAAATGAGGGATTTCCTTAAGGTTCAAGTTGTATAGGGGATGGGGGGACTTATGTGGCAGCAATATTAGCTGCTAATGAAGCGGATGCAGGATAATTTGGACCTCATCATAACACCTAGGGTTCCAATCAATATCCCAGAAGGAAGACTGACGGAGCCAAGTGGACCCGATTTTACAAATCTTGGTAACACCAACGGATCAGACGACCCTAAATCTACAACATCCCTGGTCAATTCATCGGTAGGTGGGACAACTCAACCAAAGACAGGCCGGGTGTTAGTAGAAACACGCGCGCCTAATCCTTTGAGCAAGATTATAACTATATATAGTGACGATGAAAGCCCGAAGTCATATCACGACAACCCCGTGCGTATCCAAGAGGAAAAAGGACCTGAGAAGACTTCTTATCCTGAGCCCGAAGTGCAAACAAAGGAGGTCCCACAAAAGGAAACAGAAGTTGAAAGTGGCCTAGAAACAAAGGAACCTGGCACATAGGAGACTAGAGCAGATCTGAAGGAAAATCCCGAATTGTATGAGCCACAGAAAGAATCCTCGCGAAAGGAAATCAGTAATTCTGCGACCAACGAGCAAGTAAGTAACAAGTCTGTGCCCGACGTCACTATTCCGCTCAATAATCAAACCCCCGATGAGCGACGGGTAGATGTTGGATCTTCGAGGCACAATGAGGAAGTTCAGTAGCTCGATCTTGAACATGTATACACCATCGGTAGCCTGGGAAACATACACACATGGGGCGATAAGCAGATACCCAAGCTAGTAGACGAGGTAGAAGATATCTATGTGATCTCCTACGATTAAAAGAGAAATTCCATCGTTCAAAGGACCACAAAGAAAACAAAGATTGCGTTGGATCACTCTGTCTTCGTTACTACAGAGGATAACTTGATAAACACAGTAGACGCCTGAACAACTGAACTTATCGACGTGGGGAAGACACTCTTAGAGGCCACCCTGGACAAGGCCAAAAAGTATGAAAAGGAGCTAGTCACCGCCCTAAAGGATCTAGAACACTTGCGCCATCTAGACGAATACTATAAAGGCACCACGAAGACCATTTTGTACTTGAAAGGTGAGTTCGAAGAAGTTTACAATGAGTTTAAGAAAGAAAGACACCTTTTAACTGTGAAAATAGTTGATTTCCAGGAGGACACTCTCATGGCACTCCTGACATGCAAGGATATGGAACGATGGTATGAAAGGGCGCAACAAGTAGTAGAAATACTCGAGTACATTGGTGCAGTCCAATAGGGCCGAGACAAAGAAGAACATGCCATTCAGATGGTAGGCAAAAGCATTCTTAATCGCATGAAGCGATCAGTTGAGTACTGGGCTAAGATGTCTCGAACCACACTAAGAAATCCAAGAGCAGTGGATCAAATGCAGAAAGCACTGGAATAAAATTAATAAAGTAATGAAGGATATCAGACTCCCTGAGTTCAGCACCCCCGACAACTTCATCGACAAGATTCTCTATGGACCAAAGAGCTCGCAAAGATGGTCGATGCGAGGCCAGGGCAAGTGTGACGATTTGAAGAACATCCAATCAGATCTCGAACCATGCTAAAGAAGTTAAACTCCAGTCTATTGAAGTACCGAATGAATGTGATGGACATCAAAGGAATACATGTGACACCGATGGAACAACACCAATTTCCATGGGCCCAAACTTGTGAAGATCTGTTTATCAGTTGGTCTGAGGATGAGAGAAATCACCCTTTTCAAGAGATATCCCGGGCTGACTGTTAAAGAAACTATCAGTATAGGACGCCACATGGAAATTTTTTTTTTTTCTTAAACTTCACTTAGCCATTAATTTCAGTTAAAATTTACATTATAAATGAAGGCATCGACCAATTAGTGAGAGGTCGATGGTTTTTGCAAGAACTCTTTCTTTCTCGTTGTTAAGAATTATTTTGAAGCTGCTAAGAATTGAGAAGTCCTTCTAGACCAAAGACAAAGTTATTTCCATCAAATGCATGTGTGAATGGACGTAGAGAAGAACTATTTCCTATCTCGTTTCATGAATAGATGTAACAAGTAAGATATGTCCAATTTATTGTCAAGTTATTTGGTGCAATGCTTTGATGTTCTTTTCTTTAATAATGAAGATGATGAATCGTTGTGTGATTATGTGATGAATGATTATGGTAGATGAATTATTTTTCTTACCGTTATCTTATTGCATATGTGTTTTCTTTCTGATAATTAGTAATCTCAGATAGTAATTGGATGCTCACATGGTTAATGTATTATTTAGGCCTGTGGTATAAAATTTTCATCTGCATGTTTGAGTAGCAGGCTAACCCAAGCTCATCCTCTTCCCCAATAGTTAGAACTTAATTTTGTTTTCTTTCCAAGTTGGTTTATACCAGATTACACCTCACATCGATCTCATCCAAGAGAAAATATAAAAGAGATAGTCTAAACTGAAGGAAGAGCCTTCACAAGGAAACGTTAAATCCCATTGATTAATTGGTCGGATCACAAGATCTGGAGAACCATTCCATTCCAAATGATGCAGAGTCTAATTGGGCCTCGGTGGTGGGTTTGGTTCCTACTGTTGAACTAGGGATTTGAGACCCATCAACAGTCTGTCAGCCACTGTGTTATCTTTTCTTTTGATACACTTTATGTCAAAGTCATACTCACTAAGGAATTTTAACCACCTTCTATGTCTGGAATTTAAACTTGGTTGCCCAAATAGATACTTTATACCACTATGGTCTATCCTCAACTCAAATGTTTTACCCATGAGATAGTGTTGCCACATCTTCAAGGTATGCACTATGGCTGCCAATTCTAAATCATGAGTAGCATAGGGCATCTCCTGTTCTTTTAAATTTATTGATTTGTGGCACACCGCATGTCCATTATAACTCAAGACTTCATTCAGCCCTTCCTTGCATGTATCCATGCACACAATGAAGTCTTCATTTGAATCAACAATTCTCAAAATTGACGTACTTGTCAACAAACTTTTCAAGTGATGAAAACTTCTTGCACAATCTAGAGTCCATTCAAATCACACACTTTTTTTCACAAGGATGTGATTGGGTGTGCAATTGTTGAGAAGACTTCAATAAACCTTCTGTAATATCCTAAAATTCCCATGAAGGACCTCACCTCTGCAACATTTCTTGGTGTCGACCATTCCTCAATGACCTTTATCTTTTCCATATCCACAACTATTCCTTCCTTGGAAATAATATGACCCAAATAATAAATATCTCGTTAGTTAAATGAGCACTTGCTCAACTTTGCATATAGTTGATGTTCTCTCAAAAATTGTAGCACCATCCTCAAGTGTTTCTCATGCTCTTCTTCAGACTTTAAGTAAATAAGTATGTCATCCAGAAATACAATGAAAAACTTATCTAAGTAACTTCCAAAAACTCCATTCATTAAACACATGAATACAGTTGGTGCATTTGACAATCCAAATGGCACCATTGTGAACTCATAATGTCCATACCTCGTTCTAAAGGCAGTATTTCCAATGTCCTCTTCCTTAATTCTCACTTGGTGATATCCAAATCTAAGATCAATCTTTGAAAATATATGTGCACCCCTCAACTAATCAAAGAGGCCATTTATCCTTGTCAAAGGATATACTTGTTCTTTACTGTGGAAACCTTGGTAGAGAAATCAATATATATTTTTGGTGGCAACCTCGATATCTCCTTAAAGACACCCTCAAACTCTTTCAGTATTGTGTAGTCTTCAACATTTGGCACTTTATCCTTAAGTGCCTCTTCCATGTGCATTGCAAATACTTGACATCCTTTCATGTAGTTTTTCTTCAACTACAAGGTTGAAACTTCTCGGATAGTTAAATCTCTTGGAATTCCTTGAACTGTTCTTAAGTTTCCTTCCTCATCCAAACAATTAAACGCCTTATTGCAACAATCTATAATGACATTATGTTGGTCCAACCAATCCATACCAATGAGGAAATCATATGATCCCAAAGGTCTAATATTCAAATCAGCATTTCTGTGCAGTCCATTCATTTTCATTGGATGTGCCTTAACCATCTCATTAATTTTCCTTTTTTCTCCTATAGCTAACTGCACCAACCAATTTTTTCCAAGCATGCTTCTTGGTAATTAGAATCTTTCCACCATATTAGGATATAGATAACTATGACTAGATCCTGAATCAATTAAAATAGAAAAGGGTTGGTCATTAATCTTACCTTCCACTTCAATAATGTGCAACTAATACTCAGCTTGCTTGTTATCCAGTGCTACGTAAATCCTAGGTATATTTCTGCCCATATATTCAATTGTCATAGCTTGTTGTACACTATGCACAGTCTTCGCCTTATCACCTCTTTGAGGAAAATCTTTGCACATATGATCTCCACCACAACTCCAACATTGAATAGGTTGTTTCCTTAGATTTTTCTCTATTGTCTCTGTCATTATGGGCTCCTTGGTAGTTGGTTGGCCTTGCACAGTATTTCTAAAAAATAGTGGCTCGGCCCCCTTCTTTCTTTGTTCCACCTTGCTTCTCATCTTGTCTTCCCAAGCCTTTTGGAAAGTCAGTCTTCCCCTTTGTTTATCATAAAGACATTTAGTGTGCCTTATTGTTTCCTCTAATGTCTTGGAGTGATCATATTGTATCTTGTCACTGATAAATGAGGGAAACCCACTCAG
>JASDQU010013543.1:49889-91945 GCA_032191745.1 Picea mariana | reverse complement strand
GCTAAGTTCCTTCGGGGTTTTGCAAGTCGGGATTTCGTGATATGCAAAGACAGGAGGTCTCGCGCGAGAGTTCCCGGGAGTCGAAACTCTGAAGTATATATATATATAAGGCTAAGTTCCTTTGGAGTTTCGCAAGTCAGGATTTCACGATATGTGAAGACAGGAGGTCTCGCACTGGAGTTCTCGGGAGCCGAAACTCCGAAATGCCAAAACCTGAGGGAACCATTCTCTCAAGTATAAGGTTTCCAAAATTAGACTACAAAATCCTTCAACGGGTTCTTGGGTAAATATCCCCCGGCTGGGTGACCTCACAGAAAGGCCTTCTTAAATTACCGAGCTATGAACTTTGTGATAGGGGTGAGGTAATCTCGTAAGGTTTCTAAAACAGTAGTCCTTTAAAGGAACTCACTCCGGATCTGGAAGGTGAGGGAACTTCCTGGGAGGAGGTGCCTTTAGGAAATCAAACTAGGGCATAGCGTGAGTCAAAAACATGGGGCAACCTCAAGGGAACGGGCTCATAATATGAAATTATTCATTCTCTACATAAACCGATTATGTTCCTATATGTATGAGTATGCATCCATTATTTTTGGTCAAAACACCGAGGAAACACTGATATACATAAATCATTTATGAGTGTACAAACATGAGCATGTGTCCATTATATTCAATTCAATACATGAGATATAAAACACTTATCAGAAAAACACTAGGTGTGACGCGACTGCTGAGAGGGGTGCTCGTTTCCACCCAACCGCAGGCTCAGTGATTCCAATCAGATTTACCACTAGCCACCCCCGAGCTGGACCATGATGCTTTGAGACTCAGTCTCCTACTTCCCACTCGTCAGAAGTCGAGGACGAAGGTTACTCCCCTTCTCCTCTGCTCATGAATCACTGTATTTTTCTGGAGTTCTTTTGATTCTCCTTCCGCGATTCCTGTCATGTGCGCTCTACTCTCCCCCTTTCCCCCTCCTCTTCCACACTTCTTTCCTTTCCTTTTTCCTGCGAGGTTGCGTGTGGCATGAATTTTCCTATCTGATGGTCAGGTCTGAGAGCTTCTACGGATGGGCGGTTCACCCCCATCCCCTCATTTACCCTTGAGGAGCCTCCCCACCTACCATCCGGGTAGGTAATTCATTCAGGAGTCTGAGAGCGACTTTGGTTTCCGAGCATGTACAAACTAGTACGGTTTTGGGTCGGTGGAAGTTAACATAGCCATTCTCGGCCCCTTCCACCACCTCTCATCGACCATCGTGGTCCCTTTCAGCACATCCCCCTCCTAGCAATCATGCGACACACATTCATGATACAATTTTCATTCATCGACCTTTTATACAAAGGTCTGTCAAATCAAACATTCACATCTTTGAGTCTACCATAGTTCTTGGCCAATATAGTTATTTTTATAGACTAGGGGAACAGGGTGTTACATCATCCCTATGAAAATATAAAATATTCTAGGTATTTAAGATGTGCTTTAATTATTATTTACAATCTAATTGAAATTTACATATAATGTGTGATTATTTTAAACTAATGATAATATCATTTTGCAGGAAACAATACATTTTATAAACACATGAATGACCTGATATTGGATATATTTGGGCCCACCATATGCACAAATTGGAATTACCAAATTTCCAAGTTAAAATATGAACTCATTAATAATTTTTTTGGCCTGTTCGATGAGGGTTCCTTCAGCAAATCTGCAATCTCCTCAAAAACATGAGCATATTTAAAATATATGCAAGACCAATATAGGGTTCATCTGCAAAAGAACCCTAATTATGGGCATCCTCCAATGATTCCTAAGAGGAAGTAGAAGGCCCTACATGAAGATGCAAAGGAAAGATGCTCTGAAAAGAAGGAAAGACACCACCTGGCTCAGGAAGGTATGCGACGCTTCTAATAATGTGATTATGATGTTTTATCATCATTGCGACATCTAATTACATATTTGAAACTTTTCAATACAGGCTCCCAGACACATCCAAATCCACCAAGGATATAATAGAAAAAAATGGGAAGCACAAACTTGGCCCGGGTGGTTACTGGAAACTGGCCATACAAATTGTAAGTATAAAAAAATCAATTGCATCTAAATAATATATTGTTAACAATTTTAATTTAATTGCACAAGAGAATAAAAATTCATCTTCTCATGCAAAATTTCAGGGCTTTGAGTTCAAACAATCTCCAACAGAGGAATATCTCAAGCTTGATTTCAAGCATGGATTTCAAGCTGTGGTTGAATGCAGAAAAATGTTGGGGGAAGCACAACCTTCCGACACTCAAACCGACACATTGATAAATAAATTCAGTGAAGATTATTTATAATTTATTACTTGTACAATCTATTGATTACTATTTTTGGCCATAAAGTAATGTGTTTGTTTGTTTTGATAAAAAAACCAACGAAGAAACAAGTGTCCCGCCTAGCATAACACAACCTAGTGACAGTGGAGTGCCACCCAATGAAGGTGGTGTGCAACTCGGTATTGGAGGTATTTTATGTGCTATAAAAAATGTAATATGAATTACAATTGAAAACGTTTAATTGCAAATGGTGTATTAATTATAACCTTTCATGTTTCAACTCCAGAGCATGTAGAGGTTGAGGTTAGACAACAAGAAGAATATATGGCCCCATCTGAAACTACTCTGCTTGCCTTCGCTACTCAAGCAAGTAAAGAACACTAATTTTTTTTTTTATTAATGAAATACTTGTAATAATAATAACAAAAAATATCAATTTAACATGTGTTTCTTAGTCCAGTTGATGATCCACAGTGAGGATGATTTTAGGGGCTAATTTTCGCTCATGGGCTAATTTTCCATGGTTTTTCCCAAAAAACGATTCGTTATTCTAAAAATGATTCGCCCAAATTCTATAGGATAAAATTATTTTACCTTAAAAATCGCCAAACTTTTATACAAACTATATAAAATCCTTAGAAATTTGAATATTTTTACAAAAATATTGCCAAACATTTATAGTTGGTATATGAAGGATTAGTAAGATTCACCAAGGTTTATACATTTTAAAATAAATTTCCATCCTTAAAATCGTCCCTGATCTGATTCCACGCCCCCCCTTGCAACATCCTTGACGTCGTGAGTACACAAATAGGTTTTCAATAAGACATGCAGACTCCAGAACAACTAAAGGAGAAGAAGGAACTGATGACAACATTTATGAATTCATTTCAAAAATAAAGAAACCGAAAAATAAATTATTATACTAGTTATATAATTAGAAACATTATGTACCATATTGTGAAAACATATTTTTGATGATAAAATTTATTGAGATTAATTGTTTTGCATCTATGATTAATGAATGAATGAATGATTTTTATATGTTAATGAATGATTGCTATATGTTTCTTTATGCACAAAACCACATGTTTCTTTACAAATTTGTTGTTTTTCTAGTGTCTATGCATGAATCTTAATGTGTTGATTTCAACTATTTTCTAGTAGATAGATTGGGTACTAGGGAATTGAGAGTGATGTGAGGAGGGGAAGTGGCCATAAGAGCTTCCACCTTCACGTGTTTGGCCATGTTCAATAGAGAATATATTAGGATTTGGATAATCTTGGAGAAAACCTCCCTCGATCCAACATAGCAACAACAAAGTCAGTGTTGACTTTGTTGTTGCTTTGTCAAATTGAGGGAGGTTTGCTCCAAGATTAGACTACTCCAATAAATTATTCCTGAAACCAAGAGGGGTTCATTCAAGTATTCATGCACTCAAATATTTTTAATTATTATTTAGTCATAAAAATGTTTGTTAATTTATTGTGATCCAATAAGAAAACCGGTCACACTTGAAAATTGTCTTATGGCTCCACCTAAGTCACATTCCAATAAATAATATGATTAGCATCACATAAGTACTTTTTAAGTAATGACACATGAAAAAAATTATGAATACACAAGGATGCAGGCAATGCAAGTATATATGCGACATGACCAATCCTCTCTAGGATTTCAAATGGACCACAGTAGTGTGCTTCCAACTTAGAACAATTTTCCAACTTCAAGGACCTACGTTTGGCTTTTACTTTCAAGAACACATGGTCACTGACTTTAAACTCTCTTTGGGTTCTTCCTTTATATGCATAGCTTATTTTCCTGTCTTGGGCATCCTTTAAATTCATCCTTATCTTTATCATCTTCTCTTCCATTTCCCGAAGCAGTTCTAGCCCAACTACCGTGCATTCTGCTAGGTTGTCCCAACTCGCTGGTGTGTTCCAATTTCTACCATAAAGTGATTCAAATGGGCTCATATTTAAATATGCTTGATACCCGTTGTTGTAAGAAAACTCTACCAAGTGAACGTAGTCTTCCCATTTTGAGGGGTTTATCCATCACATACATCCTGAGCATATCTTCAATCACCTGATTTACCCTCTCTGTTTGTCCATCTGTATCAGGGTGATAGGTTGTGCAAAAGTTCAGATCTGCTCCAAATCCTTTGAGTAACCCTTTCCAAAAGTTTGATGTGAACTTGGAATCTCTGTCATACACAATTTTCCTAGGTACGCCATGCAATTTAGAAATTTATCGCATGTATATTTTAGCAATGTTGATTTCCTTATGTATTGACTTCATTGGAATAAAATGGGAAAATTTAGTAATATTTTCCACCACTACCATAATATAATCATGTTTCTTAGAAGTCCTAGGAAGCTTAGTAATAAAATCCATGGGTACAAATTCCCACTTCCACTCAAGAATGGGAAAAGGTTGTAGTAAACCAACTAGATGTTTGTGCTCTTCCTTGACCTCTTGACATTCAAGGCATCTAGCAATAAAATCAACAACCTCATTTTTCATGCCTGGCCAATAATATTGTTTTTTTACTGTGACAATTATCTTCTGGTAGCCTGGGTGTCCTGCATAAGGAACCTTATGCATCTCTGACAATATCAGACTTTTCAACTCCTAATCATTTGGCACATAGACTCTGCACCTATACATGATAATTCCATCCTCTTTTAGCTCATAACCTTTCAAAAAACAAATTGACATACCTTGTTGTAAATTCTCCTTTATGTCCACATAACGTTGATCTGATTTATCAACCTCTAAACAAATTTCACTCAAATCTGATTTGTACATGCCAATGGCTATAACATGCATCTCATGCACCCTCCTGTTGAGTGTGTCAACCATTGTGTTCTCTTTTCCTTTGATGCACTTTATGTCAAAGTCATACTCACTACGGAATTCTAACCACTTTCTATGTCCAGAATTTAAACTTGGTTTTCCAAATAGATACTTTAGACCACTATGGTCTATCCTCAACTCAAATCTTTTACCCATGAGATAGTGTCGTCACATCTTCAGAGCATGCACTATGGCTGCCAATTCTAAATCATGAGTAGCATAGGGCATTTCATGTTCTTTTAACTTTATTGATTTGTATCACACCACATGTCCATTATGACTCAGGACTCCATTGAGCCCTTCCTTGCATGTATCTGTGCACATAATGAAGTCTTCATCTAAATCAACAATTCTCAAAATTGACGCACTTGTCAACAAACCTTTCAAGTGATGAAAACTTCTAGCACAATCTGGAGTCCATTCAAATCGAACATTTTTTTTTTTGAAAGGATGTGACTGGGTGCGCAATTGTTGAGAAGCCTTCAATAAACCTTTTGTAATATCCTACAAGTCCCATGAAGGACCTCACCTCTGCAACATTTCTTGGTGTCGGCCATTCCTCAATGACCTTTATCTTTTCCATATCCACAACTATTCCTTCCTTGGAAATAATATGACCCAAATAATGAATATGTTGTTGCTTAAATGAGTGCTTGTTCAACTTTGCATACAATTGATGTTCTCTCAAAACTTGTAGCACCATCCTCAAGTGTTTCTTGTGCTCTTCTTCAGACTTTAAGTAAATAAGTATGTCATCCAAAAATGCAATGACAAACTTATCTAAGTAACTTCCAAAAACTCCATTCATTAAACACATGAAAACAATTGATGTATTTGACAATATGAATGGCACCATTGTGAACTTGTAATGTCCATACCTCATTCTAAAGGAAATCTTGTCGATGTCCTCTTCCTTAATTCTCACTTGGTGATATCCAGATATAACATCAATCTTTGAAAATATTTGTGCACCCCTCAACTGATCAAAGAGGCCATTTATCCTTCTAAAAGGATACTTGTTCTTTACTATGGAAACTCTGGTAGAGAAATCAATATATCTTTTTAGTGGCAACCTCGATATCTCCTTAAGGACACCCTCAAATTATTTTAGTATTATGTAGTCTTCAAAATTTGGCACTTTATCCTTAGGTTCCTCTTCCATGTGCGTTGCAAATACTTGACATTCTTTCCTGCAGTTTGTTCTTCAATTGCAAGGCTGAAACATCTCGGATAGTTACATCTCTTGGAATTCCTTAAACTGTTCTTAAGCTTCCTTCCTCATCCAAACAATTAAACGCCTTATTGTAACAATCTATAATGACATTATGTTGGTCCAACCAATCCATACCAATGAGTAAATCATACGATCCCAAAGGTATAATATTCAAATAAGAATTTGTGTTTAGTCCATTCATTTCCTTTGGACATGCCTTAACCATCTCATTAATTTTCCTTTTTTCTACTATAGCTAACTACACCGACCAAATTTTTCCAAGCATGCTTCTTGGTAATTTGAATCTTTCCACCATATTAGGATCTAGATAACTATGACTAGATCCTGAATCAATGAAAATAGAAATGGGTTGGTCATTAATCTTACCTTCCACTTCAATCATGTGAAACTAAGACTCAACTTGTTTTTTATCCAATGATGTGTAGATCCTAGGTACATTTCTGCCCATATATTCAATTGTCATAGCTTGTTGTACAATGTGCACAGTCCTTGCCTTATCACCTCTTTGAGGACAATCTTTGTGCATATGATCTCCACCACAACTTCAACATTGAATAGGTTGTTTCCTTAGCTTTTTCTCTATTGTCTCTATCATTCTAGGCTCCTTGGTAGTTGGTTGTCCTTGCACAATATTTCTGAAAAATGGTGGCTTGGCCCCCTTCTTCCTTTGTTCCAAATTGCTTCTCATCTTTTCTTCCCAATCCTTTTGGAAAGTCAGTCTTCCCCTTTGTTTATCATAAAGACATTTAGTGTTCCTTATGGTTTCCTCTAATGTCTTAGGGTGATCATATTGTATCTTTTCACCGATAAATGAGGGAAACCCGCTCAGGTACCTCTGAATTTTAACTTGTTCATTCTTGATGAATGCGACATATTTCGGCAACTTTAAGAATATTCTTTCATATTCATCTATTTTCATACTCCCAAGCTTGATTTCAAAAAACTCCTTCATTTTCTTGTCATAGTATCACTTGGTTAAGTATTTCTTTCGAAAATACCTCTTGAACTCCCTCCTAGTAACCTTCTTCTCATCAATGTGTTGTACTTGCAAGAATTTATCCCACCACATTGATGCATTTCCTTTTACCTTATAGATGGAAATTCTCCCTTCTGGTTGTGTAGAATAAGTATGTAGTTGGAAGTACTTCATCATACCCCATAGCTAGGTCTCCCCATCTTCATCCTTCTTGTGCTCACCGTCAAAGGTAGGAGGCTTGATCTTATTCATTTATACCTGTAGATCATCCACCCCAGTCCTCCTCTTATGCTTTCTAACAGGAGATGAACTTGAGCTACTATGCACTTTCCTAAATAAATGCTTTAGCGAGTGGTGACACCTATGAGCACTTCTTATTTGTTTTCTTTTCTCATCATGAGACTTACAACTTCTTTATCTACTTGACTCTGTCTCCTTATCCATTTTCTTTTTTATTTTGTCCAAGCTTTGCATCAACTTGATATTGAAGTCATCTTGTTGCTCCTTGGCTTTCATAAGCCTTTCATTATCATCTTTATAGATTTGGACATATTTTTGCAGTCCCTTTATGGTTTCTACCAAGTTTATGCACTCCTCCTTGGATTTTATACCATCAACACCCAAACCAACACTCTTCCATGATTTTGACCTTCTTCACTTATTCTATCCTGCTCTAATCATTGATAATTCTACAAAATGAGTAGGAAACAAGATTTGTTAGACAAATTCATGAGATAACTTCATGAAAACGTTGCACCATTCTTTCAGAATCCTTTCTTATGAAGCCCATGCACGCACTGGTATTCAACACACACTAATGCATGATGTCAATATTTAACATATACACCGTGTATCAGTATTGCACATGCACCACAAATTTTGTTCCGTGCGGCCCCAAACTTTAGTTCACACACCCGGGCCTCATTGTTTACTGCGCATTTCCAGCGTCGCACCCCACAATGTCCAAAATTTAGTGTGCATACTTGCACATTCTTATTTTATGTGCACCAAGGCCATGTTGTAATTCTAAATTTCCCCACTTACCAGTCCAAATATTGCCTTAAGTAGGAAATCGGCCCATACAGACTCATTGTTGAAATCGAAGCTCTGATACCATAATGTAACATCCCTTGTTACCTACATTAATAAAATGCTCTGGTACCAATTTGTAACGTCCCATGTTACCAAATTGCTTCTGATACCATACTGTAACATTATCCAACTTACTACCAAACAATGCCACTACAAAATCCAGTGCACAAATTCAACTCTATAACACTATTCTATGCAGTATTACTTGAACTTACATGCTCAACCCCAAGCTGAGTTGTGCCACACAACTTTCCTCATCTGACACTACTTATAACTGCGTAAGTAACACACAACAACTTCATGCATAAGAATAATGAGCACACAACACTATTGTGCTCATAATCCATTCTGAAAATCTGACCTCCTCTATGCGCACAACCATTATGGCGTCACACACCAATTTTGTTTTCCTTATGCATGCAGAATGCTACTCTAAGCACACAAGTGAATCCAACCTCTTTGCACAAAAAATGTTTATCTGTGTGCACGAACATTCTAACTTCGCCTGAGAGACTCATGGTCATTATCATAAGGTTAATTAATAGGAAAAGTAACAACAATTTTCATACTCATGCACGACTACAAATACTGACTATCAACACCACACTTACATGTGTAAGCAACATTATACATAATAACAACAATTACTTATATGCAACAAAATACAAGAATTAAACTCATATTAAACACAGATAATTAAGCACACAATAAATGAGACAAGCACATAAAGGCACTTATCTTTTATGAAAAAACATTAACTTCGTTCAGAAATCAGACGTTCCTCCCAGCCTGCTCATATACTTTCAGCAATAGGTCACCCCCGAGTTGGGGCTTAACTCCACCAGTGAAAAAAAGTTCCTAATGCCAAGCTAAGGTTTGATAATCAACAAAATTTCTCATTCCAAGGTGTTATTGTTGCAACTAGACTACAATCTTTCATTCCCCACTTTCCTATTACATCCAAGGAAGTGTACCCCTTCTTTGATCATGAGTCTCTCAACTACCAAACTTTCCTTCCATGGTTCCAACAATAATCCATACAAGAAGTCTCAGATCCCTACAACTAATGCCTAGCACAATAGGGAACAATTCCCAACAAAACTCTCACATGGAGAGAATGCTCACGAGCCTGATAACCCACCTCTTTGACATCAAATATATCACCTAGAGAGACTCACATGGGACTGAAAATCCACCTCTTTGAATACAAAACTATGGTTACAATATAGAAAAAAAACCTTACAATATTTTCTCTGTAGATAAGGTAATAATCATAATTCTGAGATTGTCCAATCCCTTTTGCACATGAGAAAAATAATGACTAATTTCCCTGAATGAGTTCCCCTTTTCGAACTACACTAAGGCCAACAATATATATTGCATGCCTTAAAATGGACACTTGTCACCCTTGGAACTATCTTAGCCACTTGGTTTCTGGTTCCCTTCCCTCGGGAACTTAGGATAAATAATTACCCATAACTTACACTTTTCCGGAAATATTAATAAAATATTCCCTAGGAGTTAAGTCCCCTGCTTTTCCATTTTTCCCATGGACTTAGCTCCTTGTCTCTTTTCCTCTTATCTATCTATGCACAATGATGTGATAGTATTAATAACTTGAGTGTGATTACTTTTACATGGATAAGCACACTGGCCTATTTGTATCCCGTCTCACCAACCTCATAACCACACGGGATATCCGGCCTCAAATACATATAAATCCATATATATATAAACTCAGTTCGATGTGCACTTCCAGATAATCCCCGCACACTTACTCAAGTGCACACAACACTATGAAATGTGCACACCCTTTCTTTGATAACAATTCTCGCACACTACTCAAGTGCATGTAAAACCACAACATGGTGCCAACGACTAACCAGCCTATATGTACATTTACATTTACAATTGGTACCAATGGCTCACCAACCTATATGTACAATTACAAAGGGTTTGATATTAGGGACATTACAACACACACCTTCTTACAACATTGTTCCTTTGTTGGCTTTCTCATTTGCGAGCCTGTTTTACTTTTACAAGATGTGAAAGACCCTATATTTTCAAAGTATTGGACCTCTTATAGAGTTTTTTGTGCAAGCCTAGATAATTTTAAGTTTTGGAGAATATTTTATGGTGTAGAGATCTTATGACTATTGTTGAGTCCCCTACCATTGTATCTCTTCAAACCCCTCTATATTTTAAAATTAACAACTCTTTGTATAGTTCTAAAGCTTCTTCCTCATTATTGGTTGAAATCCCAATCCCTCATGCAAATTCAACTTATTTTGTTTCTTCGAGGTCAAATATGTCCCCCCCAACACCTTTCACCCGTGGATTTCCTTTCGAGGCATCATCAAAGAAGAGAGTGATTTGCTTCATGCTTACCTCCATTCTTGAATTATTTATCCCCCATTATGAGTTGTCGTTTTCTCAATTGACTTGGTCTTCTTATCTACACTTTAGTTTGCTTGAATTAATATGGAATTCAGTGGTAGAATCCTCCTTAGGGGTGTAATGGGGGATCAAAGGACCCAGTAGAGTTAATAATAATGTAGGTATGGTGACCATTTAACATAAGGTGTATTGGGTCCACTATGTTTGTTATTATTAGATAAGGTCCACTAGGTAGTTAGCCTTGAATAAATGTAATGTGGCCCATTAAAACAAGCCCCACTAGGTAGTTAGCATTTGATTATGATTATGGTTTTCTAGCTAGCTATAAATAAGGATGGATTCTTCCTTATGGACCATCTATTGGAGTATATTATATTGGAACTTAGTTCATTAGGAGGTTGTCCCCTCAAAGAGGCAAGTGAACAAGAGTTGATCCCTCTACAAAAGGTTCAATACATGGTGTTTCCCTACCTTAAGGGTATTTTGATATATGAAATAAAGGGAAATTTATATTTTTTCTGAATGTCTTGTTTGTG
The DNA here is from genome assembly GCA_032191745.1 of Picea mariana. Lineage (NCBI taxonomy): Eukaryota > Viridiplantae > Streptophyta > Pinopsida > Pinales > Pinaceae > Picea > Picea mariana. The sequence continues at coordinate 80,526 of JASDQU010013543.1, read as the reverse complement.
ATTCAATTTTAAGGGTTAAGGATCACTGCAAGTAGTATTAGAGATCTTTCTTAGGCCAAAGAGGAAGACTTTTTTTTTTAATTATTAAAAAAAAATCTATTCTCTTTTTGCATATTTTCAAGGGAAAAATAGGGTCATGATATTATTATAAATTTATGAATTTTTTTGTGCATAATATGATGAAACAAAGTGCATATTTGAAATCCTCACACAAAAATACAATTTTAAAAAAATAATCAAATTGGAGTTCGAGGAATAAAGATATTATTAATTTAAAATTAGCTCTTTTAGAGTTTTTTTGTGACATTTGTGGCTATCACAAAGCACATATATTTTGACAAAGCTCACAAATTACATCAAAATTAGTGTAAGTTTAAGTAGAGTGTCTTATCAATTGTGTTTAGCTCAGGTGGTTGGGAGGAATGATTGTTCTCCTCCCCACCCAAGTTTGATTCTAGCAAGTGACATGTTGAGCTCTTAACAAGTATATTGTTGTAATGGATTTGAGCCCTATTGTTGACCATCCTTGTGCCCTAAAGATTATAGGGTTTACCTTGGGTACCCTCCTCGAAATGAGGGGAAGTACTTGGGGGTTTTCCCTTGGCAATGTAACCTAGAAAAAAATGAATTAGAGTGGTTGTGGCATTTTAGAATGGGGGTCATAATAAATAATCATAGAAATATTGTGGAAGTTACACCCATTTCAAGTTGAATTTATTGCTACACAATTATCTCTTTGTTTATGAACTCAATTGTAGAAAGGTCAACGCTATTAGATGCAAAGTGGTTGTGTCATTTATTAATGAAGTTGGGGCAATTTAAAACATGATGTCCCCCCCAACACTATAGTGCTAAAGATTATTCCTCATTATTGGTTGAGATCCCAATCCCTCATGCAAATTCAACTTATTTTGTTTCTTCAAGGTCAAAGATGTCCCCCCCAACACCTATCACCTATGAATTTCCTTTTGAGGCACCATCAAAGAAGAGAGTGCTTTACTTCATGCTTACCTCCACTCTTGAATTATGTATCCCCCATTATGAATTTTTGTTTTCTCAATTGACTTGGTATTCTTATCTACACTTTAGTGTGCTTGAATTAATATGAAATTCAGTGGTAGAATCCTCCTTAGGGGTGTAATGGGGGATCAAAGGACCCATTAGAGTTAATAATAATGTAGGTATGGTGACCATTTAACATAAGGTGGATTGGATCGACTATGTTTGTTATTATTAGATAAGGTACACTAGGTAGTTATCCTTGAATAAATGTAATGTGGCCCATTAAAACAAGGCCCACTAGGTAGCTATCATTTGATTATGATTATGGTTGTCTAGATAGATATAAATAAGGACGGATTCTTCCTTATGGACCATCTATTGGAGTATATTATATTGGAACTTAGTTCATTAGGAGGTTGTCCCCTCAAAGAGGAAAGTGAACAAGAGTTGATCCTTCCACAAAAGGTTCAATACATGGTTTTTCCCTACCTAAAGGGTATTTTGATATATGAAATAAAGGGGCATTTATATATTTTTTGAATTTCTTGTTTGTGATTCAATTTTAAGGGTTAAGAATCACTGCAAGTAGTATTAGAGGTCTTTCTTAGGCCAAAGAGGAAGATTTGTTTTTTAATTATTAAAAAAAAATCTATTCTCTTTTTGCATACTTTCAAGGGAAAAATAGGGTCGTGATATTATTATAAATTTATGAAGTTTTTTGTGCATAATATGATGAAACAAAGTGCATATTTGAATTCCTCTCACAAAAATACAATTTAAAAAAAAAAATACTCAAATTGGAGTTCGGGGAATGAAGATATTATTAATTTAAAATCAGCTTTTTTAGAGTTTTTTTGTGACATTTGTGACTATCACGAAGCACATATATTTTGACAAAGCTCACAAATTACATCCAAATTAGTGTAAGTTTAAGTAGAGTGTTTACATCCTTGTGCCCTAAATATTATAGGGTTTACCTTAGGTACCATCCTCGAAATGAGGGGAAGTACTTGGGGGTTTTCCCTTGGCAATTTAACCTAGAAAAAAATGAATTAGAGTAGTTGTGAAATTTTAGAATGGGGGTCATAATAAATAATCATATAAATATTGTGGAAGATACACCCATTTCAAGTTGAATTTATTGCTACACAATTATCTCTTTGTTTATGAACTCGATTGTAGCAAGGTCAACACTATTAGATTCAAAGTGGTTGTGTCATTTATTAATTCTCAAACAATAAAAAATTAAAACATGTGAAAGAGAATTTCCTATCGGGGTCAGTCTCAGCTAGGCATACAAAATTTTCACCAAGAATTTACTGTGAAAACACTTTTTTTACCTATATTTGTTACTCGTATTTTTTCTTCTGCAATTTCTAAAATTTATTCAACTCTTCTCTAGTCCTCTTTTCTATTTTTTTCTCCTATGTTCCTCTTTATTTCCTTCTTCATTTGCCTCTTCCTCCTTTATTTTCTCTTCTCTTCCCTCTATTTTCTTCTTCTCTTTCCTATTTCCTCCTCCATGTTATTTCTCCTCTAGAAATTTGGTTGTGCTCTCTATTCCTTATGCCTCTTCTCTTCATTTTTCCTATGCCTCCTCCTCTCTTCCATCTATCTTTGTATCTCCTTTCCTTTGATAAACTATGTTGGTGTATGTGGAATGATGAATTATCCCTCCATCACTCTCCTTTAATCTTCATCACCTATGTAACACCGAAGTTGTCCCCTTTAATAAATATTAATGGCCTTAATGAACGACCATGACACCTATGCAATCATAACCTAAGAATCATGTGACCACGACCATCACTCTTTAAAAAAATCAAAAACCATGAGAAATGACCCCCAAAATAATTCAATTCATTGGATGGATAAGTGAAGGATGACTATTTATTTTGCAATGTTTATTGACAAGTGACCCTTACAATAATTTGCACCATTGGATGTGGAGCAATAGGATGGTTGACATTCATTTTTACATTTTCTCCTAAAAGGCTTCATTTCAAAACTAAAATTAAAGATGCATTAAGGGTCGTGGTGGATTGGTTGATGGCTCAAATTATTTTGGGCCTCCCTACATGTGTTAAGCCCCAAATTTGTTGGCGTTCATTGGATGGAGTCATGGTTGATCAAGAACCTAACGATGTTTCCACACTAAACTTCAATGATATGCACTAGAATGTCAAGTATGAGTTCTTACTCTTGCATCAAATTCTCCATATAGGACCAAAAAAACATGCCCTCATGTTGAGGACCAACTCAGTATCTGTATTCCCACAACTTCTCCAATAATGCATATATTTATTTAATAAATCAAGTAGGCAAATTAAACCCCTTTTGTTTTTCTTCCTCCTATTCCACACCCTAAACTCTACAAACCTTCTTTTCATCATCATCATTTTCACTTTATTCCTCATCGTCAACATTTTCTTAGGATTCTAGGACCTACTACTACCATAATCAATTATAAAATTCTTCTCCATCTACTCACCATCTTCACACGAATGATGTCCATTATCCTCAAATTCATCACCAAGAATATTGGTGTTAATATTGGCTAGGCATATGAAATTTTCACCAAGAATTTACTTTGAAAATGCCTTTTTTACTTGTATCTACTACTCAGATTTCTTCTTCTACAATTTCTAAACTTTTTTCAACTCTTCTCTTCAATCTTCTCTGCTCCTATTTTCTATTATTTTTTCTCCTTCATTCCTCTTTATTTCCTTCTTCATTTTCCTCTTCCTCATTTCTTTTCTATTCTCTTCCCTCTATCTTCTTCTTCTAGACTTACTTATTTTCTCCTTCATGTTATTTCTCCTCCAAAAAATGTGGCGATGCTCTCTCTTCCTTTTGTCCCTTCTCTTCATTTTTCATATGCCTCCTCTTCCCTTCCCTATGTGTTAGTATCTCCTTTCCTTCAATAAACTTCCTTGGTGTGTGTGGAATTATTAACTATCCCTCGAGCCTCTATCACTCTCCTTTAGTATTCATTACCTATGTCCTTTTAACCAAAGTTTCCCCCTTTAATAATATTAATGGACTTAATGAACAACCATGCCACCTATGCAATCATAACCTAGGAATCACATGGCCTCAACCATCACCCTTTTAAATAATTAAAAATTATGAGAAAAGAGACCTAACATAATGCAATTAATTGGATGGATAAGTGAAGGATGGCTATTTCTTCTGCAATGTCCATTGACAAGTGACCCCTACAATATTTTTCACCGTTAGATGTGCAACAGTAGGATGGCTGAAATTTATTTCGACATTTTCCCCTGACAAGTTTCATTTCAAAACTAAAATGAAATATGCATTGAGGGTTGTTCGTGGTGTATTGGTTTATGACTCAAATTATTTTGGTTCTCCCCACATGTCTTAAGCCCCAAAATTAATGTTTTTTATTATATGGAGTCATGGTTGATCATACAACTAACTATGTTGCCACACTAAACTTCAGCAATACGCACTAGAATGTCAAGTATGAGTTCTTGCTCTTGCATTAGACTCTCCATGTAGAAAAAAAAAAACATGTCCTCAGGTTGAGGGCCAACTTGGTAGTTGTATTCCCACAACTGCTCCAATAATGCATAGGATTTTTCAATAAATCAAGAAGATAAATTAAACCCCTTCTCTTTTTATTCCTCCTACTCCACACCCTAAACTCTACAAACCTTATTTTCCTCATCTTAATTTTAACTTTATTCATCATCCTCAACATTTTATTAGGATCCTTAGACCTACTACTACCATCATCAACTGTAAAATTCTTCTCCCTCTACTCACCATCATTTGAATTCACAATTCTATTAACTCCATGGTTTGTTATCTTAGTCATCCACAATTTTAATAATTGTCATGTAGGCATATCAAGGTCCCACTTGCTACACTCATCATCCTTGCATTCATCACATGAATTATACTAATCCACACTCTCAACAATAGGCTCATTCATTTATTTAATAAATTCTTCTTTATAGCAAATTTATTTATCTACTTCTACCATTCTTGAGAATTGCTTATCTTTGACATATTCATCAATTATTTCATTTATGTTTTTTATACTCTATAATCTTGGCATTCCTTCATGATGCCCTTCATAAATTTATTCAATTATTGTAGCTTCAATGTTTCCTTCCATATAAACACCTTCAACATTAACACAATCAGCTTCCTCAACCTTATCCTCATTTCTTGGCATGCATTCAACATCATGTCCTTCATTAACATTTTCAATAGAAACTTCATCCACATCAAATTCATCCTCAAGCTTCTTCATGTATGGTGCTTCGAATTTCAAATGACCTTCATTTTATTTTCTCTTCATTTTACTTCTATTGATTGACAACTTCAACACTTCATCAAAGTGTCTTTCCTCCTCGACTTATGCAACTTCAATAATACTATCAATACCTATAAAATCAAAAACACTTAAAGGGATAAATAAAATAAGGTTTTATTTTGTGTTCTCCTCTTCCTCTTCTCTTGTGGCTTGGACTGTTGGACATGCAAACTCAAAAGTCCTCTTCTCCTTATCTATGTTTTCTACAATAACTAAGGTAGTCTCATCATATTTATCCATTATTTCTAGTGAAATATCCATATCCATGTGTTCATGTACACCATAAATATGGACTTATTCCTCAGAATCATGCTCCTGCTTTTTATATAAGAGCCTTCATTTACACACACACTTTTTCTAGTATCTTCCCTTCATCTTCCTTCACCTTATATAGCCTTCAAGGCCATTTCCTTTTCAAATTGTTCAATTTCCAATGTAGCCTTCATCACTACTACAAATTCCTTATCCTCAACTACTACTACAAATTCCTTATCCTCAACTACTACTACAAAAAACTCATCATATTCATTTCTCACAACCCAAATCATTTTTTCTTTTCCACTCATCAAATACTCAATCAACTTCATTTCTTTACCAATATTAATCATTTTATCCTCATTAATAAACTCTTTATCATCATATCTCACCTCAAATTCAAATTTATTTACCTGATAATCCACTTGTTTGATATCTTCCTTCACAACCTCCTAATGAGATGTCATTTTTTTTGCAAAATCTTCTTCAAATTCCCATCCTTCAACTTTATTCACAACATCAAAGATGTTGCCCCAATATTCAAGGTATTCATCAAATTCATCAAATTTAACTTTAATTTTATCATCACTAATACCCTCTTCTTCACTTGCAACATGAACATGGTTGATTTCTTCTTCACCTACAACATCAACATGGATGTTTTCTTCTTCCTATGTCCTTCCACATGCATAAACACCAAAGTCATCAAACAATTTTAATGCCTCCATGGGCATGTCCTCCATGGATCCTTCTTCAGTATTTGCTTCATGATTGATGGTTTTAGTATAATCATCGTCATCTTCTTCATAATTCACATAAAATTCTACCACACCATCACAATGAATCAAGGAACTTGAATTTCCCCATGGAACATCATCTAACATTTCTCCCTCTTTCAGTACACATTCAATAATTTCTTCATCAAAATCACAATCACCATCTTCACGCCAATGATGTTCATTATCCTCAGAATCATCATATTCTTTATCATATACCCCATCCTTTGAGAGGTCTTCATCCATTATCTTTTCCTCATTAACATGTACATCAAGTGTTCTAAGATGACATGGCTCCTCTATTGGTTCTAAATCTTCCAATATTTTCTTAATTAATTCATATGCAACTAAAACTTCATCTTCACTTCAACTCTTTTTACCTTCTACCAATTTTCTTAAGGCCTCACCTTGACATATGGTTCCCTTAATTCCTTGTGCTACTTCTAAAGCTTCTAGCTTAGCCACTATGTTTTTTCACGTGCTTGCATATTCTTCCAAAGCCTCTTTTCCACTAGATCTCCTTCTGCTACAAACCCCAATTTCCATCCTTTTACAAGCCATCTGCACATGTGTTCATTGTGTCGCTTCTTCTCTAGCTTCACTAATCTACCCAACCAAGGAAAATTTCATGGGGTAATTTCACCCCTAGTCTATTTTTCCATGTTTTGTTTTTTAAACAATCGCCAATTTCCATTTATTTTCTAAAAATGATTTGACGAAATTCTATAGGATAAAATTAATTTATTCTACAATTCACCAAAATTTTCTATAAACTAATTTAAGTCCTTAGAAAGCTTAATATTTTAGAAAATATTACCAAATAGTTTATCGTTCTCATTTTAAGAATTAATAAGATTTGACAATGTTTATACTATTTAAGATAAGTATTGATCCTTAAAATATTTCCTACACCCAACCTCACTATTGGATCTACCTTCTCCAATACCCACTATTCTCCTTAACTTAAACCTCTTGTGATAGTTCTACCCAGCGTCAACTCTTTCTAGAACTACTGGCTTTTCAAACCCTCTTGTAGAATACAAATATGTCTGCAATTTTTTAAACCCACTAAGTGGTTTCTTCTTCCTCAACTACCCATAACTTCAAATATTTCCAACCTTCTCAAACAACTCTACCCACAATAATTGTAGAGTTGTCTCTAATCTTCCCTCTTACATCATCTATCTAACATGCAATTGAAGTTGTATCCTCTCTTATTTTGAAACTCTACAAACAATCTTAACTGTGGAGATGCCTTCTTTATTATGATTCAATATACTCTACAGGATACTCTTTCTTTAGTACCAAATAATGCATAGAGGACCTTAGTCCCCTACAGATTTATTTCTCCACCAACTGTTACGAGGAAAATCACTCTATGGCATGGGTAAACCACAACAGACGAAAATGACTGCAGAAATCAAGTCTAATCTCAAGTATGATATATAAACAAACATGCTAACAAGACAATATAAAGAGCCTACCTCATCCAGATGTTCGATGAAGTCCATCATTGAGCACCTGACTTAAAGCTATACACCTGCAAATTTTCCTCAACAACCAAGATAAGCTAGCATATGGTGATAATATATAAAGTTAGCACATATAATAGCATATTCCATCAATATTCATAACAAATATGCCCATGGAATAGCAATTCAAATATTTGCGAGACATTAATTGGATGAGAAAAGAATATTTCTATTAAAATGTAATCAACAAAAGTGTATGAATGACAAACTTTCATGTCGGCATGTTCGGAACTGAGAAACTAAGTCCCTTCCAGCTGGGCATCCACCACTTCAATCCTCCACCAAAGGCAAGCTCATATAAGAGAGACACTAAGGTTCTCCATCAAATAGGGAAGAGATTGGGGGATGAACAATGTGTTCAGAATTAAAAGGATAAAGGGATGCAGACTCAATATGAAGTGAATAATTTCTCCAGAGTAACTTTTCTCTCAAAGTTGACTTATTTTTCTTCTTATACAACTTGGATATGGCCCATTTATAGCCTTGAAATGGAACTGAAGGGTTGAGTGGGAGAGTTTCCAGTATATGGAAGGTCAAGGATCCTGGATCCCGTGACGTGACATGGAAACCCGACACCATTTTTTAATTTTGGGCACAAAAACCAATGTATGGAGGCTATAATGGTGAAACCTACATCTACGCATGTTGTATAGTTGTTAGGTCATGTATATGTGGAAAAATATGCTTTTTAACTCTGGGAACTGCAAAAAGGAACTTCAAGTCTGCATAGGGAAATGGAAGAGGCCTTCTGAGCAAGTTTCATGGGGTGAGGTAAATATAGATATAGCATATGACCCCTAATATGTGAGGTCAAAGGAGTATCTGTGACGGACGAAATACATTATAATTCCCAGAAGTGGAGTAATGGAGACCCGGCTAGACGAACTAGTTGCTCATAATAATATTACAATCTATAATGACTTTGTGCACATGGATGTCAATTTGAATAACATTGCAAATCCATGTGGAAATATACCAAATAGTTGTTCATGGCCATGAATAGAAAATACAAGGGTAGATAGATGTCATAGGATGTCATAGTCATGAAAAATTCCCAGTGAAAACCGGTCTCAAAATCAATCTGAAGATATTTGTATACAATGAAGTATAATATGATCTCCCATGATTATTGAAGTCATATAGGTACTAGTCCAATGAATGATAGAAACAGCTCAGGAAAGTTGTGACTATGAATTTATGTCTTCAAGTCTTATACACGATCCACCAAAGGTGAAAGTATACATCATGTGAATAAAGGAGTTGAGGTCGAACACAATGAGACTTCATTTGATTACCGGTCATTGAGGTATATCATTAACAAACGCGAGACATCCTACCGATGATGAAAGTATGTATCAAGGCATTGAGTACATTCTTACAAGTGTGAATAAAGGATTTGAGGTCGAACAATTGAAGAATCCATCGATCAGGAGGCATTGATGTATTCCCAATTATCGATGGCGAGAGAACCTGTCATTGATGACTGCAAGCCTCTAGGTACTCATAGGACTCTAGGTCTCATTTCCAGAATAGATGGGTTGAAGTCGATCAAAGGAGACCTGTTGAAAGGACAGCATTAAGGCATCTCTCATCAGTCAGCACAAGGTACAAAGTAGGATCTTGATGATTTGGAGGAACTCGGATGAAGAACAATTTCACGAACCAACAACCCTGTGTGTCTTTCGCATGCACCAGATGCAAGAAGTGCATGAAAAAGACCCTCGAAATAGAAGCCAATAAGGAATATTGTCGACAAAGTCAAGGAAACCACCAATAAGGATAATGGAATCCAAGACACTAAAAAAATTCCAATGTGTGAATATATTTCTTGTCGGTAAACATAAGGGAAACCCCCAAGTCAGGGACCAATGAGGAGATGTCGATTGTTGGGTTCAAGGTTACCTACCCATAATGAAAGTAAGACCAGGTTGCATGATAGGACTACATCTTCATGTAACTATGAGACATATTTAGGGTATGGCCAACATGCAAAGTCAAGATTTCTAAGAAATGGCTAACACAGGTTGATAGACATCCTTTGAACAAGAGAATGACACATATGAAAGACTCTAGCAGCATAGACTCAATGATGAAACTTTGTGATGGGGGATGCACCAATCAAAATCTCCATAGGAACTGTAAGAGAAACCAGTCAAAGGAGTAAACTCTAAGTAACAAGCTCATATTCCTAAGGTCATGCTAAACCCAAACTTTGGATGGCAAGTGGACTCAAAATTGTGTGCTTTTTTCAAAGGAGACGCGACTGCTACCAATATGAGATAATGTTATTTTTCCGCCCATATTTTTTTGTTTTTCATAGACAAATGAATGTTATGATATAGAGGAGGAAATGAGTGTCATGAGTAATCAATTGGTTCTAGTAGTTGAATATGCCTATTCTCAATGCAAGGAGGTGCATGCAGGATATGGACACTCGGGGGAATGTTTCCTCGTAGGGTATAGGGTGTCGAGCTACAAATTATATAAACAAGGCTTTGCTTGGCTGATGATGTGAATTGCTAATATAATAGGCTTATAGTGCGAAAGAGGGAACTGACAATAGGCTCAATACTAAAAGTAAGAGAATGAGATGCAATTACAACTTAAGTCCAAAGAATGTCCTTTTTCGTAAATTTAGTCCCCTAGGCCCGAAAAAGTATAAAAAAATACCAAGGAGAAATCTTTTATCCACTAGTGACTAAAGTGTTCCTTTTTTGAAATTAGTCTACTTGGTCTGAAAAATGGTTAAACATACACCAAATAAACCTCCTTTTAGATCCAATTAATGAGTGTGAAAGAGACAAGTTCACTCGGCAATATTTTCTCTTTTTGAGAAAGTTGGAAAAGAGCTTAAACAAGACTCTGGAATGTTGTTCTAAGAAACATATGATGGGGGAGGCCAAGGCTCTCATGCAGGACTTCTATAGAAACTCAGCAACCCACAGATAACTGACATGGGATTGGGAAAACCCAAATCTTTCCAAGTCAAGGAGGATAAAATATTTGTAGAGGTTACCTTATCTACAATATATTGAAGAATGCCCCTTATCTGGAAGGGTGTAGAAGAAGGAAGTTGAGGCTCTACAAGATCATTCCAATCAAAGGAAATGACCCTAGAACATGGAGGGAGAATACTCGAAGAGAGTGGAATTCTCCCTTGTTTAGAAGGTGTAGTACTAGAAAGTCTAAGGACATGGTCGAAAGATGCATCACCCCCCAAAAGAAGAGTGGGATTGATCGAAGATTTCATCAACAATGTCACTTCCTTATACTTGTCACTCTCCAAGATAAGAGTGGGATCGACTGAAGATTACATTGGCACGACCACTTCTTCAATCGTTAGTTGAAAAGGATGTAAGACAACATGGTATAGAGACGCATCACCCCCAAAAATAGGAGTTGTGTCGATCGAAGATTGCATCAACACGATTGTTGGTTGAACAAGATGTGAGACAACAAGGTCAAGAGATGCATCATCCCCTAAAAGAAGAGGGGTCTCTATTGAAGATTTCATCAGCACAACTGTTGTATCAACCAAAGAAGGATTACAAAGTTTGGAAACCAAAGACGACTCGGAACCTAATGGGCCCTCAGATAAGGACCACACTTCTTGTACAAGAACAGTAGTAGGGCACAAATGATTAAGGTGATCTCCTTTGCAAAGACTACAAATGAACTTGGGCTTATGTCTTATACATATAGACTTCTCAATCATATGAATTCCCCCATCATGACTTGCAGTGGCTAGTGACATGCTCCTAGCATGAATTGCAGAGGCTAGTAGTTGATATTCAACATGACTTGCAGAGGCTAGTAGTTGATATTCAACATGACTTGCAGAGGTTGTTGATGAATCCCCAACATGACTAACATAGGTTGGTAATGAATCCCCAACATGACTAGCAAAGGTTGGTGATGTATGTGCAATGTGAATAGCAGTGACTAGAGTTGTTCCCCTAGAATGACTTGCAGCGGCTGGTTTCTGGTCTTCAACATGACTTGTAGAGGTTTTTGACCAATCTCCAACATGGCTAGTAGAAGTTGGTCATATAATTCCAGTATGACTTGCAATGACTTGAATGGCGGTGGTTGGTTGTGGAATTTGAGACCAAGGTTCTGGGAAAGACTGATTTTGAGAAATTGCAGGCTAGGAAGGGTTCGGGTATACACCATCGCCCTGTCTGGCAGGAAAGTATCCTACTCCATACTGGTTCATAAAGGGTTGTAAGGGTATCATCATTGAGGAAGCCGCTTGTGAAGAGAAAGAGACATGACAAGGGTTACTCATGTAAGGATATATGTTGCTCCCAGACGAAGGAACTTCATGAAGGGTTTTCCCATACTATAAAGTTGACTCCCTGCCAGATGAAACACCAGAGGAAAGATGGAGGTCCGCCATGGGAAAATCATTCATAGGAACCGACATAGTAGAAGAAGGATAGATGGATAGGATGTAATAAGTAGAATGACCACCCATTTGAGAACTTGCTCCTCGAACAGTGAAGCTAGGATTGGATCCATAGGAAGGAATATTCCAACCTCCTACTGTAAGAGTTGATTGAGGGATATGACTCCCATCAAACAAAAAGGGAGAATAAGGAGGCATCATGCCTTGAGACCCAAAACTAGGATTCACATAATGTGATAAGACAGAGGATGGAAAGTGTGAAGACATGTCTGGCATACCATGAGAAAAAATATTAGAGGCCCAAGGTATTGGTTGAGTATCATGATTCGACGTACCACTCAAAAATACAAAAGGATTTGTCCTCATGGAATGAGAAAATACCATGGGTTGGGTAGCACTAACTGAGGGAGTAACAGGGGCTCCACTAACCATAGCAATGAAAACTCATGACGCAATACAAAATCCTAAGGCCAACTAATAATCAAAGAGCACACCAAATTAAAGCAAAAAATCCAATGTACACAAACAGGATATAGTGACTTAAAAGGGGCCTCCCTCACTAGACTAGGTATGTCTTACCCAAGAGGGGGCTAAGACTCCCTTCAAAAGATTGGAGGTATCAGAATCAGTTATAAGGGCCCTCATGGGCTTAAAATCACAGACGGTTAGATCCCCCTAGAGAGGTAATCCTCCATAAAGGTTGTGTGTTGTCCAACCCTTATCTGACTTAGGGTACCCGCAGAATAACCCCTGCAAGTAACCTATGTGACTACCTATGTCAAGAAACTAAAGCCACCACGATATAACCAATGCGCAGGAGAAGAGTCGTAAGTTAGGTACACCATATGGGTAGGGTAAAAAATCCTGAAATATTGAAAGCACCGCCTCTCATAGAGGTAAAGGTACTAGAAAGACCCCCATATATGAATAGATCCCCATAAATATGTCTGGCGCTAAGAAGTTATTAGAGGGATATCTCCTCAACCAACTTTGTGTGACCTCATTCTTAACTCCAGTGTGAGAAGAGCCTCCTGACCTCACCAATTATATAATGGATTTCACCACTCCCTTAGTCAGACACATATGTTGATTTTAATAGCCTTGGAGAATATTACTCACAAAATCCTATTCCAAGGCTCTAAATATTAAGATAGTTTGTGCACCCTAAAAAATAAAATCGTTTCTAATCAATTTTAAATTTATCAGCGTTATTTTAGTGGCTTTGTTTACTCAAAATGTTTGGTCGTGAAACTGTTGATGTTATGACTCAGCAAGTAAAAGAAATTAATATGAATATAATGCAAAGTCCTAACTTCAATTCTCAACAAATGATAAGCTTTTTCAAAATGCAATTTTCAATTCAACTCTGTGATTTCAAATAAGATGCAATATTTTTGTACATATATCAAAATCAATGATAAAAAACAAAAAGATCAAATGCCACGATGCAAAATGTATATTCTTTTGTATTTTCAATATAAAGGAAATTAAAATGCAAGGACTGAAGAACAACCTGATATATAAACCCTACTATAAGAAAAAAGAGACAAACCAAGCAAGATATCAAGAATCAAACACCCAGCCCAAGATGCAAGGACAACCAATGAAACAAAAATGATGAGAAAGAAAGACTACCCAAAAATTCAACCAAAGAAAGGTTTCTTATCACTCTTTAGGCACTTAACAGTCATGACAAAGACCCAAGATGACTCAGCAACCATCAAAACTTACCCAGCAAACACCAAACTCAACAATCAATCAAACAAGGATGATGTACGTGATTGTTCAGGTGAAGATTGTGTATAAACACCCCTTGCAGAATGGAAGCTCGCATATGTACGCATTTGTTAAGGGAAAACACACATATATGTATTGAAACACTGTCAGGTTAAGGATAAGGCCAAGAAACTCAAACTCAAAATGAAAAGAGGTTTTCAAGCAATCAGACGAAAAAAAAATCAAGATAACTAAGAACAATCAAAGGAGAAAAACACTCCAAACCCCAAAAAGAAGATTCTATCCCCAGTATGGTCGCCAATTATGTTACGAGAAAAATCCCTCTATAGCATGGGGTAAACCACAATAGACGGAAATGACTACAGAAATCAACTCTAATATTAAGTATTCTATATAAACAAGCATGCTAACAAGACAAGATAAAAATCCTACCTCATCAAGACGTTCGATGAATTCCATCATTGAGCACCTGACTAAAAGTTATACACCTACAACGTGTTCTCAACAACCAATATATGCAAGCATATGATGATAATATATAAATTTAGCACACATAATAGCATAATCCATCAATATTCATAACAAATATGCCCATGGAATAACAATTGAAATATTTTTGAGACATTAATTGGAAGAGAAAAGAGTGCTTCTATTAAAATGTAATCAACATAAGTGTATGAACAAAAAACTTTCATGTCGACACGTTCGGAACCGAGAAACTAAGTCCCTTCTCACTGGGCCTCCACCACTTCAATCCTCCACCAAAGACAAGTTCATATAAGAGAGACAATAAGGTTCTCCATCAAATAGGGAAGAGCTTGGGGGTTGAACAATGTGTTCAAAATTAAAAGGACAAAGGGATGCAGACTCAATATGAAGTGAATAATTTCTCTAGAGTAACTTTGCTCTCAAAGTTGAATTCTTTTTCTTCTTTCACAACTTGGATATGGCCCATTTATAGCTTTCAAATGGAACTGAAGGGCTGATTCTGAGTGTTTCCAATAAATGGAAGGTCAAGAATCCTGGATCTCGTGACGTGACATGGAAACCCACACCATTTTTTAATTTTGGGCACAAAACCCGATGTACAAGGGTTGTAATGGTGCAACCTGCATATACACATGTTGTATAGCTGTTAGGGCACGTATATATGGAAAATATGCTTTTTAGCTCTGGGAACTGCAAAAAGGGACTTCAAGTCTGCATAGGGAAATGGAAAAGGCCTTCTGAGAAAGTTGCATTGGGTGAGGCAAATTTTGCTATAACACCAACACAAAGACACAATCAAACCCGCAAACACAAAAAAGAGAGCACAACATGATTTGAAATTCACATGATGTAACAACTCTAAAATGTAGTAAACCAAAAACTCATAAATTAAAACATATGCACGAGAATTTCCTTCATAAAATTGGCTCAATAGGCCTTTGCATTAACTTCAGAAATTTTTTAAAATTTACATTTATAGTGACTCAATGGGATTTCCCCTTATCCAATTACAACTGGCTATCAAATCCTTCAATTCTTCATTACCTAGCTTGTCAATCTCGGTCTTAGTTAGGCATACAAAATTTTCACCAAGAAACTTTGAAAACACAAATTTATTTTTACCTATATCTGCTACTTTAATTTCTTCTTATGCAATTTTTGAACTTTCTTCAACTCTTATCTTCAATATGGTATAATCCACTTTTCTATTTTTTTCCCTCCTTTGTTCATGTTTCTTTCCTTCTTCCTATTTTCTTCACTCTTATCTTCCCTATGTATTCTTCTTCTCTTGTCTATTTCCTCCTTCATGTTATTTCTTCTTTGTCTCTTTGACCATGCTCTCCCTTCCTTCTATCTCTTCTCTTTATTTTTTCATGTGCCTCCTCTGTTTCCTCTATCTTTATATCTTCTCTTATTCAATATACTTCCTTGATGTGTGTAAAATGAGTAATTATGCCTCTATCACTCTTTTTTATTCTTCCTTACGTCCTTTTAACCAAAGTTGTTTCCTATAATAATATTAATGGCCTTAATGAACATCCATGCCACATGAAAATAATAACCCAAGAATCATGTGGCCTCAACCATTGCCCTTTTAAATAATTAAAACCATGAAATCCCCCCCTATTGGATAAGATATGGGATGGATAAGCGGAGGATCATACGGTTGATATTTATTTTTTTAATTCCATTAACAAGTGACCCCTGCAATAATATGCATCGTTAGATATGGGGCAATCATATGGTTGATGATGAGCCCATAAATTGACATCATTTTGCGTAGTGTAAACAACATCTTTTGCCATTTTGATATAGTTTAAAACCATAATGCTTACCCTCCTCATGATTTTTCTTTATAAATATCACAAGGTATGATGGATTGTATTTTATATCTTTTCTTATTTAAACAAATTACCAACTTAACGATAATTGTGACCTCAAAATGAGAACTCTGGCCCAAAAACCCATATTTTTGCATAAAAAACATCAAAATCAACCCCTAAATCAAAATGTGGCGCTACCAGTAGCACCATTTTTTTAAACGGGGTCAAAATTACAACATTTTTCAAACATGGCCTTCAAAACTCATACAGTGCCTTAGAAAAGCCTTAAAATCAGCACCTAAAATAAAAGAAGTTTTTGAAAAAAAATAAAATTCAAAACATTATAATTTTATATAATTTGAAATCGTATTTTTAGCAGTTGGTACCATTAAAACCAAAACCTCAAATTCAACCATCAAATTGAAAAGTATTTCTACTGGTAGCACCCATTCTAAAATTGGGGTATGAAAATGACACATTTTTATAAAGTGGTAAAAGAACTCATCATTATTGTAAAAAACATCATAAAATCAACCCTTAAATGCTTACTTTTTAAATCTTACTTTATCACTCAAAGCACAAGGTAATGAATAATGCCATGAAAATATCACAATATACTTTAAAAATTCAACATCACTTTTTAATATTTTTTTTACTTTTAATAAAAAAAAGGTAAATACAAGTTACATTGAATGAAACATAAATTATTTCTTAAAAGGATTGTTATATTGTCCATATTCAAAACATATGAGCTAATAAATTTTATTATATTATCCATAATCAAAACACATAATTCATAAAACATAAAAATGATTCAAAACTTCATGTAAGATCATGTGTAAGTTCAATGCTCATTTCTAGGTACCATACAAGCATCATATGGATCAAAAATACATAAAATGTTTCATACACTTATTCAGATTGACTCATGGTTTCTGAAATACCATCAGAGTCTACATTGTCTTCAGTTGAATGATTGGATGAAGATGTAGATGATCCATACTCTTCTCTATTGTCAATGAATGCATCATCTGAGTCTACATACATGCCCAACATTTCAAATGTCAAATTCCTTTTACATATACAACTAGGTTCAGAAGACAACCCTCTTGCATTTATTTCTTGTGGCAGCAACCTCTTGATAATATTTGTTTTCTTGGAGCGAAGAGTTCCTCTCTTTATCAAATTGAATTCATAAACAAGTATGTCAACATCATCTAATTTTAAGNAAGAGGTCAGTGCGATGACGAGTTTTATTTTGACCCTTTACTTTTCTCTTTCTATTGACATGTTTCTCAACCACCATATCTGGCTTGTACACACCATTGAATGGGTGTGTACTTGTTGCATACCAATTCTCTTCAATTGGAATAACATCATCATTTTCTTTCTCAATATTTATAACCTTTTCAATCCATAATGGATAAACATGTGGAGCTTCAGTTGCTAATACTGAAATCATGCTACCCTCCTTAATATCTTGCACTAAACCCCTGTAAAGGTACTTCACATTGTGCATGTGACCTTCGTGAACCAAAATACATTTCTCTTTCCTATGTTTGTGTAAACTCAATAGCACCTTGAGATTCTTGTTGAACTTCAAAATTGTTTGTTTTTTCAGATTCATTTGGCATATTTTGTGGTCAATGAAATGGAATCTTCAACAATGTATCTTCATTTATTAATCTTGAAATTATATCACTTTGGCTATTGAAAAAATACTCCCACCAAATAGAATCAACAACATCACAGTAGTCATATGTATCCTTAATGGATTTTTTTATTTCTTCCAGACATTCAGAATAATCGATATCTCTATTACGCATCCATGCATTGTGGACTTCAAAAACTGATTGTCGAAATAATAACTTTGATGCAAATATTGGATGATCTGGAATGAACTTCAAAAATGTTAAACGTGATGAAGGCCCCCATTGTGTAGTAGTTGAATATTTCTTTCCCCATATAAATGTTTTTTCATCAACTTTTTTGAAACAAAATTGATGTTGGAAGTTAATTTCATTAATCTTCTCAATACATTTTTCTTCATGATGTGATCCCTGAATAAATCTTTGCATGTCAACAATTTCTTCTAATATATGAAAAACAGGCTCTAGAATGTATGCTTTCTTAATACATTCAATCAATGAAGGTAGGCTTCCAACATGTTTCCTCTTCAATGTTACTGAAAAATGACTGAACATTTCATCAATATGATCATGAGTGTGTCCAACAACAAGGAAACCATCTTTCACCTTTTGAAATATTCTCATTTCAACAAGCATGCTTAGATATCCAAACACAATTTGATTTTTATTTTCACGACTAGTGTTGTCCAACTGTAGATAGAGAACTTGAGGAAGATTTCCAGACAAGTGAGTGGGCACGTGATGAATTATGGTGATGGTCGGATTTGCATCATTATAAATATTTGGAATACGTACATTATTGAATTACTTCTTCCATATTCTTGTAAAATATGCATATGGAATAAAATTACCATTTCCTTCAACACCTTCAGCATATCAATTTTACAAGTTGTAGAGTTCCCTCCTTGAGAAATTATCTGGAATGTGTATTGTGTCTTTATCTAGCATACACTCTCCATGTTTGGAAAAGAAATCACACATCTATGACAATGTTGTGTTTTTCAATGGCCCACTCTCTCATTCATTATGTACATTTGAATAAAATGAAGGATCTTTTTCCAACCTTGTCTGGATTCTTGATAGATGAAGATTACCAATTGAGTGAAATTTTTTGAAAGTCTTTCTACAAAGTAAAATATTCACAATGCGATAATCATATCATATATTGGTGGATATCATGCACCCCATCAAATATGAATGTTGCATGCTCTTATTCATTGAAAAATGTGTCTTCCTTTTATTCAAGGCATACATGTAGTCCATTCTTTTCAAACAATTATTTTGACAACATTCACTTATGGAAATTGATTTAGTGAGAATTTTTTTCCTAGACCTTGTATAACTAGAATAATTTGGATTGATATAAAAATTTATAGTCCTTGTCCTAGACACAATGTTTCTTTGCAATGTCTCCACTATTTCATCATCCTCACTAGAGGTATTTTCCTAATAACTAGAAGGAATATCAAGAAAAACATTATTTGGAGACTGAACAAGAGAATGTCGATCACCTTGATTTGTTGCAGTTGAATGATTGAGAACATGATCTTGATTCATAGGTCCATAATCTTCATTGATAATCTCATTCATGAGAGGAGTATCAAAATCACTAGAAACATTATTACCATCCTCACCAATGTCATTGGATCTTCCATGAAAATATTCACTTGAAGGAAAATCATCACCACCCATAAGACTGTCAATGCCATTAATATTCTCACTTGGAGAAAATTTTCCATCATCGTCATTGGTACCTTGAAAATCCTCATTTGGAGGAAAATCATCATCAACATTGTGTCCACCATTGACATAATCATCTTCACTTCTTTCAAATTTCCCACTCGAAGGAAACTTTTCACCATCCTGCTTAGTGCCTTGAAAATCTTCATCAATACCTTGAAAATCCTCACTTGGAGGAAAATTAGCATCATCAACATTGTTGCCTTTTAATTTATTACTCGAGAGAGAGTGTCCACCAATGGCATAATCATCTTCACTACTTTGAAAATCCCTATTTGAGGGAAATTCTTCATCATCCTCATTATTGGCTTGAAAATCTTCATTATCCTCATCGGTACCTTGAAAATCCTCAATTGGAGGAAAATCATCATCATCACCAGCATTGCTTCCTTTAAATTTCTCATTCGGGAAAGACTATCCATCATTGCCATAATCGTCATCACTACTTTCAAAATCCCCACTTGGGGGGCGGGATTCTTCATCATTCTCATTTGTACCTTCGAAATCCTCACTTGAAGGAAAATATTCATCAGTACCTTCAAAATCCTCACTTGGAGGAAATTCATCATCACCAACATTGTTTTCTTTAAATTCTCCACTTGGGAAAGAGTGTCCACCATCATCATAATCATTTTCACTTCTTTTAAAATTTCCACTTGGGGGAAATTCTTCATCATATTCATTGGTGCCTTGGAAATCTTCATTGGTACCTTGAAACTCCTCACTTCGAGGAAAATTTTCATCCCAATCATTTAAATGTTGATCATAGTCTCCACTTCGACCTACTTTTTCATTATTTTCATTACTATTAAACTATTGAATAGATTTATCACCATCATATTCCTCCTCTTCATCATTGGTGCCTTCAAATTCCTTTGATTTAGGACTTTCATGAAGAACATGTTGAATAACAGTTCTTGCACTATGACTAAACTTCGGACTAGCTAAAAAATACGACACCTCGTTTGCATTACAAGCATTCCCATCGCATTCGCTAGTCCCAACAGAAGAGGTATGTGAACAATTTGTTGATGTCTCAGAAATAAAATCTTTTTTATCTGACGAAGCCATCCCTTCTCTCTAAGAACATAGAATGATACAAATGTTCACCATCCCAATGACATTCTTATAACTTGCAGAATGATATTTTCCCTCTAAAATCTCCTCCCCCAAAAACTTTCCCTCCAAAATTTCCCCCCATTTTTTCCCTTTATTATTTTCCCTTGAAATTAAAAACAACTTGTACTCTTTTATTTCATTATTTACTTGTTAATTCTTGTACTCTTTTATTTCGTTATTACTTGTTAATTACAATATTTCTCATGTTTGTTTATTTATCCCACATTCATTAAACATAGTGATTATCCATATAATTTTAGGTATATATGTAGACAATCTTCTTCATTTTTATTTATCCCACATTCGTTATACTAACAGTAATTTATATCATTTGTGTTATATATGCACAATTGTGTTTTGTCTTTTTACATTGTGTGATATCTTGGGAAGTATTCGTTAAAGGATTTGGATCAAGCTACAAGGGAGAAACATTGAGAAGACATCTGAGGAGAATCTAGCATTTTAGAGGTTAGTTATTTTTTAAATTCTTACCATTTACCAAAACAACAATTATAAGATCATCTTTAAATCACATAATAATTTTTCATGCGAAAATTAAAAAACCTTAAATTTTTTTAGATGTTTTCTAATTTTTTCTAAAAACAATCACAACTTTTTTAAAAAATTGAGACTTTTTTCAAAGAAATTTTAACAAAATCCTTAAGATTTTTTGAAAAAAAAAAGACAAATCCAGGTATAGTTTTGTTAAAATAATTATCTTTTTTATGTTTTTTTTACTTAAATATTTTTAGTTTTGGCCCATCGTTGTTACTAGGCAATGCTCGGGGCTTGGTTTTGGGGGCTGGGGAGATGTCGGGCAACGCCCCAGCCCCCACCCCGGCCAAGGCACGGTCGCATGGCCCCACGTGACCATGCCACTTGGCCGCGGGGGGGGGAAACCCTGTGGCCAATTAGTCGTGTGGGATAGGGTGATGTCAGGCATTGCCCCAACCCCCAAATGCTCAGGCTTGGTCCTGGCATAGGCCTAATAATTCCATGGGTAAAAAAACTTCAAATTTGTTTTTAAATTAGTTCTTATATTCAATGTTTTTTTTTTTAGTTTATTATAATGTTAAAGGCCTAATTTTATAGTTTTATCTTATAGGAAAAATGGCAGGAAATAGATTATCTATGAATATATCTGGATCACTACCTACAATAATGGCATATGAAATTGCAATTGGAGCCTCCATTAATGTTAGGAAACAAAACAATAGCATAACACCCGAGCTATCAAGGGCAATGAAGAATGTTAGAGAGTAGAAATGTGTGGAAGGTGAAAACGAACTGGAATATTTTTGGTTTGTTAAAGACAAGCAAGGAAACAATGGAGATCATAGATATTTGTATTGTGCCAAATTAGAACATGTGCAAGGAAATTATCAAGCACTTGGCTTGTTACGAGATATATGTTTGGTGCCAGCCACCATAGATATTATTTATGCACTTGTCAAACAAGGCAAAACTTATAGCAAGATTAGATATTGTTTCAAATTGAGCAATTATAACAAGAATGAATGTTTTTCAAAATTATGCACATCCATCGTTGATGACATTGAGAAAGGCAATGTAAGTTTTTTATTTTTATTTTTGTGTGGTTTATTATTTTTAGTATCATGGTAATTTTTTAATTTTATTTAACATGAAAATGTTATATTTTATTTTTACAAGATTTTGCTAAACAACTTTCACATATGTTAGTGGGGATTTACTCTACAAAGAATAATATCATGGATGTCATCAATGCTTTTCATATTGAAAAGACACAAGAAGAAAGGAAAAAGAAACAGAAAGTAACAAAGGTTGAAGCTACAAGAGTAGACAGAGAAGAACATGAAAGAAGAAAGAAAAATCATCATTCTAGAAATCCTAAAAGGGTTACATTTGAAAATGAAGAAACTCCAAATGAAGAATTTGTTGAGATTAGTCCCAATATGGTTATCACTCCTTCTCACAAAAAGAATAAACAAGATAAACAAAAAAGAGTGATAGATGATGATGAGTCCATTCCTATTGATTATGAAGAAATCGTTGATTTAGATGAAACACATTTATATCATAAGAGGAAGAAATAAAATGTTGTTGATGATGTTTAAGAAGCCATTGTTAGCTCAGAGTATTATAGTGAAAGTCCTAAAGGTAGCAGAGAAATAATAACATCGGGTGTTGATCTAGAGGATGGTTTGATGAAAACAACACAAAATTCCATTCGAAATAGATTAAGGATGACGAACTTAGTTGATGATGGACACACATTTCAATTGAATGTGAATCAACTTTATAAACCCACAAAAAGGCAAGAAAAATAGAAAATTAGAAAACCGCATCACTTGCATATTCACAATTTGAAAGCATTAATTAGGTACAATCCATATGCACATGTGGTTGACTACCTAGTTCTTGTTGACCCAATGGAAGTTCCTACGAGGGAAGAATTTGATAGATCAAAATGTTTTGACTACAAATATTATGTGATTGGAGGAAATCATTCTACAGAGGCTAGAAGAGAATTGATGCAAGAATATCCCAATAATCCTGTTTTTGAGACAATCAAATGCATAATTTATTTCAGTTTAACATATTCAGAAGCAAATTTATTGGCATGGGATCATAACATAGACAATGAGTATAGAATGTCCATGACTTTCATTCAAAGGGTGAGATTTATCCATAATGAGTTTTCTTAAATATGTCGTGGGGAGAGATCAAATGTTGATGTCAAGTTTCAGAAGCAATGTTGTATGGAAATCGGATTCCCACTTGATGATGAAAATACAAAATAAAAAAACCACAAAGGAAGTGATGTATTTAGAGATGTGGATAATTATTTTCAATTTGTATTTAGAACTGGACATGTATGGGATTTGATAGATGAGATCTTCACCCTATAGAAAAATATTAGTATAAAAAATCAGAGAGTTAACAAGGCTAAACCATTGATATGTGGCACAAGTAAGATAGGTCCTAAAATAAAATATCTTTCAGATGATATGACTATAAAACCTTGGAGATCAATACAAGGAGTGAAGGATGAGAAACTTATCATAGCTATATTATCAAGTGTAAGGTAGAGAGAATTGTCAATGAAAAAAATCTGCGATGAATTTAAAAAGTAAGTTTGTTGAGTTATTTTTATTTTTGTTAGGACAAGAAAATTAATTTTTTCAGTTTTACATAACAATGTTTTAAGTATTTTTTTATATATATCATTATAATTGTTGATTAATTGGGTTGATTGTCATTGATGCCAACACTTGAAGAAAGTTCGGTAGCGAATTTCGGTAGCACAATGATTTTGGTAATGGACCCAAGTTTGTTTGAGGGATAATGGTATGAATTTTGATATATTTTTAGGTAAGACTATTCTAGATGGATATTACATGTGTTATGTCATTTCTGGTGGTATGTGGAACATCACATAACTCCTCACGGTTAGAGAGTTATGTCCATGTGAAGTTGGAGAACCCTCATGAGTCATCTAGAAGCCCCAAAAGGTCAAAGTAGTCAAAGTGGTTGCAAAGAAGAAATTATTTAAATAATAAAGTGAAGTGATGAGTGTACTATAAGTCAAAGTGGATACAAAAGAAATTATTTAAATAATAAAGTTAATGGAGAAATTACCAAGTGGACAAGTGGTTAGAAATGGGTTAGCCCTAAAATAAGGAAAGTGGTTTAAGAGATTTTAGAAGGTAAATAATAAAGTGAAGTGATGAGGGTACTATAAGTCAAAGTGGATACAAAATAGATTATTTAAATAATAAAGTTAATGGAGAAATTACTAAGTGGTTAGAAGTGGGTTAGCCCTAAAATAAGGAAAGTGGGTTAAGATGGTTAGAAGGTAACCCCTTGAGGAAGCTACATAAAAGTATAAATAAGAGGCAAGGGTCTCTCATTCAAAACACACTTGAATATCATTGAATATTTGTTTTTTTAAAAGGTTATTTGGGAAGATATTATTGATAGAGAAAAGTGTGGCAGAAAAATTGCAGTAGAAAAAGTGCGGCAGGAAAAGTGCAGCAGGAAAAGTGAAACAGAAAAAGTGTGGCAGGAAAACTGCAACAAAAAAAGTGCGGAAAAAAAAGTGCGGCAGAAAAAGTGTGGCAGGAAAAATGTGGAATAAAGAGTGTGGCAGAAAAAATGAGCAAGAAAAATCATAGCAAGAAAACTGCGACATAAAAACCATAGCAGAAAAAGTGCGGCGGAAAAATCGCGGCAGCAAAACCGCGGAAAAAAAAACGATACAAGAAGAAAAAAAGGTATGGTTCTCATATGTTTAGTGTTGAATTTATGAATCAAGTTGAGGGTCTACCTTGTAAATATGTTGGATGCCCTCTTGGGATTTTATGGCTTGTTGTAGAGTTGATCTGAGGTAGATCTACTGAAGTTTAATTTTGGTTCATGTTTGAGGGATTTTGGTTGAGGTATGTTGTTGAAGTTATTGGTACAGATAGAGGTTGTATAACAGTGAGATTCTAGCACATGGTTTCAAGTACAGACTTGTGGTATATGTGATCAGATCATATTTTGATGATGAAATTGATGAGGTCTTTTGGTTGAGGGACATGTTGGATACATGGTTGAGACAAGTATTTGATGAGTTGGCACATACATGAGGTGAATAGTTGATTATGTTGGTACATTTTGATGAGTCATAGTTGATGTGTAGTTGATGCCTGATTGGTACATATTTAGTGCATGGTTTATGCACTCATTTATGGTACAGGTTGGTGCATCGTTGATGCACTTATTTATGGTATAGGTTGATTACAGGTTGTTTGGTACAGGTTGGTGCATGGTTGATGCACTTGTTTATGGTACAGGTTAGTGCATGGTTGATGCATGTGTTTATGGTACAAGTTGATTACAGGTTGAGGTACAAGTTGATGCATGGTTCAGGTTATTGGTACATGTTGTTTGATGTCGGTTGATTGGTACAAGTTTACAACAGTATATCTCATAGTGATAGTGTGACAGTGGCTCCATCATTCTACTTACGGGGAAAGGAAAGGTGGTTGTAGTCGGAGAACATAGGGGGTTGTATCCTCCTTCTGGTTGTAGCCAGAGAATTGGGGAGTTCGAGCTTCCCTCAGGTTGTAGCCTGAGAAACTAGGGGGTTGGATCCTCCTTTTAGTTGCAGCTGGAAAACAAAGGAAGTTGGTGCTTCCAATGAATGTAATTCTTAAAGACATATAAGAAATATAATTATGCGGTTTTCTACCGCTTTGGGTTTCCACATAAAACACTGGTGTATTGTGTATGTGTATGTGTATGATTTCTCATTTGTTCATTATTTATTTACTCTGCAACTATTAGATGATAATGCTACATTGATATAACACTTGCATTCTATGGTGAAAAGGGATTAAATTGCTCTATTATTGATTCACCGCCCCTCTGAGTAATCCAACAATTGGTATCAGAGTCGGTTCCTTCAGGAAACATTTTAACCATTGGAAGGATATAATGGATTATTCTGATAATGGATTACCAATGTTTAATGGTCATAATGGTTTTAAGTATGAGATGTGGAGCAGAAGGACAAAATTATTTTTACAAGAACAGGGACATTATATTTGGCTATCAGTTGTTACAAGATATGATAGTTCAAAAAGGGCAAAGACTGTAGCCAAGAAGGAATTGAAGAAAAATAACAAAATAGCAATGGATTTCATCTGGGAAGGATTACCTAATCCGGTAAGAGAAAATGTTGGTAAATGTTCATCAGCCAAAGAACTTTGGGATAAGTTACATGACATATATTCTTCATCCATCGCAGATTCAAAAAATGTCAAAGAAGATGCAGATACAGATCAAGAAGAATTATGTTCACTAGGTCAAATAGATTCAAAAGATGAAGAGTACATAATTACCAGAGGTATGTTGTTTTGCTTTAATTGTGAAAAACGTGGACATCTTGAAATAGAATGTCATGAAGGAAATGAGACAGAAAAAATAATTGAAAAGGAAGACAATTATGAAGCAGAATTGATTAGTGCTTTAGATGAACTAAGAGAAGAAAACAAGTCACTCAAAAAATAATTGATGAAACAAAAGGAAAGTGTTCACATTTTTTAAGAAGCCCAATAGGTCATCGAGAAATTAAGAACTCATCTAGAAGAATCCAGAAAGATCGAAGAAAATATTGAATATCAAAAACAGTATTTGGAAGCCAACATAGAAGCACAGAAGGAAGAAGCAAAAATGAGAGAGAATATATTGACAGATCATTTTAATGAAAGAACTAACGATCTAAACCAACTTGAGGCGGAGTTTGGTAAAAAAGAGAAAGGACTTGAAGAATAAATAATCACATTAAAAATTCAGCTTGAAGAAGCGAAAAGAACAGAAGAAGTCATGAAGTCTCAGATAATGAAGAAAGAAGATAAGGTTGAGAAGCTTGAAGAAGAATTTGTCACATTGAGAAGTAAAATCGTCAAGCTCAACAAGAACGTTGAAGATACGGAAACATCCACATCAATTATAGAGAATGAAGAGAAGCACTCTAGGTTGCTAGAAAAGAAGAATGAAGAAAACAAAAAGAGTTATGCAGAAGTACACAAAGGAAGGAATCATGGTCAATCAGAATAACAGAAAACTATTGAAGATACATCTTCAAGAAGACCATCTGTGTTCAAGCAACAAAGAAGCGTCAATCATGATCATGATCAATCAAGGAAGAAATTCAGAAGGACTACACCACAAAGAAGATAATTCACTCCTATGTATGCAAATTTATTTTATGGTCATTGTTTTTATTGTACTAATTTTGGACATAAGGTTGCAGATTGCAGGGATTATAAAAGAAATGTTCAAGCAAGAAATTCCTATGTGGCCCCACATAACATTGAATGTTACAAATGTCAAAACTATGGACACATAGCTAATGATTGTAGAAGCATGATCGATACTTCCATGAAAGAGAACATTAACATCAAATGTAAGAAAGTATGGATAAGAAAACACGAAGAACGGGTGAACAAAGACTAGGTCCGAGAGATTGCAAGATTGGCAATAAAACGAAATGAAGAAAATTCTACAGAGAAAAATAAAGATGCCAGATACAGAAAGGTTTGGAAAACAACTGAAAGAAAAGAATGACAGGTAAATAAGTAATAGGTTCAAGAGATTGTACTTTCAGGCATTGTAGTGAAAGATGAATCAACAGATAGAAAGAAAGAAGTCATAGATCAGAGAGATGATGAATCTACCAATGAAGATGATGATGAATACACATTAGAGCAGGAATTGTTCTAAGGCATCTGGCTTAGAGACTCCCAGGTAACATGAATATTAGATAGGGGGAGTCTATGCGATAGCTGTGACAGACCAAAGAACCATCCTTGGAGCAGCTTGCAGAGTTTGAATAGACAAATCCAGAGCAATCAATTAGAAGAAGTACAATCAGTTGTATTAGTGAATATTTCATGATAGTATAGTGATAAATGGGTCAATATTATGGACAGTGTGCAGTAGAGTCTTAGACAGTATGGACAGATATGGATTCATAAGAACACTTAAAAGGTTTGGAAAGATATATGATAATAGACGAGAGCATGGATTCATAGATTGGTTCAAAGAGTGGTTCAGAGACAAAGGAACATTATCATAATGGATGATAATTACACCGGAAATGGCTCGAACAATGCTAATAGATTCAAAATTGATAGATATTTTTTGGACACGTGCAGTGCATATAGCAGTTCACATTCAAAATAGATTAATGCTCAGAAACAATGATGACAAAACTTCATACGAGTTATGGAAAGGAAGACCAGCAAATGTGAAGCACTTCAAAGTATTTGGAAGCAAATGCTACATCAAAAGAGAAGATGGAAGAATGGGAAAGTTTGACTCTCGTGTGGACAAAGGATTACTTGTTGGTTACTCAAGTACAAGGAAAGAACACAAGTGTTACAATCTGAGGTTGAACAAAGTTGTGGAAATCATAAATGTAACAATTGATGAAATAGGTGGACAAGAATTAAAGGAAGAAGAAAATGAATCAATGGAACAACTTTACGAAGAATAATTCTACATCGAACAACCAGAAGGATTTCAGTGGTCAGAGAACGTAGATTATGTGTGCAAATTGAAGAAGGCCTTGTATGGTCTAAAATAGGCTCTTAGAGAATGGTACTCTAGACTGGATAAATATCTACAACGGGAAGGGTTTAGAAATGGAAGTGCAGACAACAACCTCTACATCGAGATAACTCAAGATAGTATTTTATTAATAGAAGTTTATGTTGATGATATTATTTTTGGAAGTAATGATGACGGGTTAAGACAGAAATTTGCAAAGGATGAATGAATCTGAAATTTCATTACTTGGAGAACTATCCTTCTTTTTATTTCTCAAACTAAGTATATTAGAGAAATGTTAAAGAGGGTCGGAATAGAAGATTGCAAACCAGTTACCACTCCTATGAAAACCTGTTGCAAGTTGAGAAAAGATAATGATTCAAAGTCTACATACCAGAGGAAATATAGGTCAATGATTGGTAGCTTACTATATGTGACAACATCCAGACCAGATGTAATGCAGCCAGTTGGACAGGTGGCATGATTCCAAGCAGCACCAAAGGAATCACATGTATTAGCAGTGAAGAGGGTTTTCATATATCTCAAAGGAACATAAGAGTTTGGATTATGGTATCCAAAAGGAAAGGATCTATCATTTATTGCCTACACATATACATATTGGGCAAGCTGCATTGATGATCGATGAAGCACCAGTGGAGCAGCGTTCTACTTGGATATACAGGTTGAGTATGATGAGCCCATTCCAATCTATTGTGATAATACAAGCACCATCAGTATCTCAAAGAACCCGGTGATGCACTCCAAGACGAAGCACATTCCAATAAAGTATCACTTTCTACGGGAACAGGTTGCAAAGAAGAACATCAGAGTTGAATATGTGTGCACAAAAGAAAAATCAGAAGACATCTTTACAAAACTTCTTCAAAGGGAAGCCTTTGAGTATTTTCTCCAGAGACTTGGAGTAATTTCTACTCCAAAATGAATGATTTTGAATGCTTATCTTATATTTCTTATATTTACACGAGGAAGCACCATAAAGAGGACAGTTCAGGTTGGGGAATCAGTTTCAAGAAGAGTTTGGTCAAGGGAAGTATCCCCAAGGACAGTTCAACTAGGGGGAGCAACCCCGGATGGAAATATACCTTTGCCATCGATGACAAAGGGGGATAGATTTATCAGATACAGATCACAGAGGCATGGTTCAAGGAGGAGCGATGGTCACAGGGGGAGCATGAGTGATATGACTTCAGTATTGCATGACATAACTTCAATATTTCATATGAGTGTTGTCATCAATGCCAAAGGGGGATATTGTTGATTAATTGGGTTGGTTGGCATTGATGTCAACCCTTGAAGAAAGTTCGGTAGTGAATTCCGGTAGCACAATGGTTTGGGTAATGGACCCAAGTTTGTTTGATGGATAATGGTATGGTTTTTTATATATTTGTAGGTAAGAATATTGTATATGGATAGTACATGTCATTCCATTTCCGGTGGCATGTGGAACATCACATAACTTCTCACGGTTAGAGAGTTATGGCCGTGTGAAGTTGGAGAACCCTCATGAGTAATCTAGAAGCCCTGAAAGGTCAAAGTAGTCAAAGTGGTTGCAAAGAAGAAATTATTTAAATAATAAAGTGAAGTGATGAGTGTACTATAAGTCAAAGTGGATACAAAAGAAATTATTTAAATAATAAATTTAATGGAGAAATTACT